>JABJVR010000871.1:0-20247 GCA_025773905.1 Chitala chitala
ACCCGCCTACCGCGGATTTCCCCTCAAATCTTCGACATGTGGGTGACCCCCCCCCTCCCCCCCTTCGGGCGTTTTCGGAGTGTTTCTTTTTTCATTCTTTCAGAATGGCGACAAGTTCCTCTCAAATTACCGGAGTTTTGGGAAAACAATGCTGCGATCTGGTTCGCAGAGGCTCAGTTTGCAGTTCGCAGAATTACGAAGGACGACACAAAATACTGTTATATCATTAAGGCGCTGAACAACTCCACGGCGACCAGGGTGGTGAGTTTGCTCCAAACCCCCCAGCCCCCTCCCCCAAAGCAGATAAGAAACTTTGGAATGTCTGCTCTTTGACATTTTTGAGCTGTCCCACTCCGAACGCGTTAGGACGCTTCTCATTCTGCATGATTTGGGGAACTCAAAACCCTCTGAGCTAAGGGATTACATGATGTCACTCTTGGCTGGTCATGAGCCCCGCTATATTTTCAAATAATTGTTTATGGATGCAGCTGCCCAGTGACGTGCACACAGCTTTGGCTAGTTTTCCCCGTAAAGATTTCTGTACTTTGGAGGCGGACAAACTTTTTATGATGTGAGGCAACGCTGCTGTGCAGTTACCCATGACCACGCTACTGGTGTGTCGCCTGCTTCAGGAGACGCTCTTTTTGCTGTAGCAAGGCGTCGATCTGCATCAACCCATTTTTATCATGTGCCCTTTGGGCCAAAAGCTAAGAACGGTTGTGCTCCCGAAATGGTGCTGCCGGTGTTCTTACGATTTGTCCTATCTCATGACAATGTGCTACCACAGAGCACAGAATGATAGTTATATCCATCCATTTTTTCCTACCTTATGAGATAATCCTACCCATATGAATGAACGGATAGTTTTGATCATCAAAAAAAATCATAGGACACACATCAGAGTAGCACAATTTCACAGGGTGAAGTCCATTGTGAGAAAATCGTACCACTTACAGCAGGGTAGTACAGTTACACGGAGCGAAGTGAGAATAGAGAATAAAGAAATGAACCAAAAGTTATTCTGCAGTGGAATTGGACAAACTGACAATAACATACAACTACAACTGGTACATATTTATAACATATATCTTATTTTTGGTACATTGCTCTTTAACAGAGGGTCTGGGTGTTTTCACAGCCATGGAAACTAGTTGGGTAGTTAGTTAAATGGTAAGTAATTATTTGTACATTGTATAAAATGCAAAATAAAACCACACAAACAATAAAAATCTTTGTATAACAAGTGGAACAAAAAACATATGTGTCTTGGCACTTTGTCAGACTGTTTCACAGTATAGACACAAAAAGCTACAAAAATTAATTCTGTCTTAATATTTTCTATTGATACTTTTAAAATTGCATTAAACGCAATGAAATTTAATGCAAAATCACACAAACGAAAAAAAAATTACTAACTGCAAAACTGTACACTAACACCAAGTTGAATCCACAGGTAGCATGGATTTATGGGAGTTCAGCCAAAGTTGAGCAAGATGATGTAATTTCTGTCTGCACGTGTGCATTAAGTGTGGGTAGGACAGATTCATGGGTAGGATAAAATCAGTGCTCGCTAGCTGCCAATAGTGTCAGCAGTGCATGCAGCCTGCTATTCCTCATTGATGCTGGTTCTGGGCACCGTTTCCTCTGCGATACAGGTGCACGTAAGCATTTTGCCTGCTTCTGCGGTGGACAGGGGCACAGGGGCTACCCCTTGAAATCACTCACAGCAGCTCAATTCAAACTTTGGGGAAGTGGCATGTGGTTTTGTCCTTCAGGGGGCAGCATTTCGTGTGGGGATTTTGTGCTGGCCATTATTTCCACCCCCTCGTTGGATGTGGATTTCCTCTATGTCAACAGTCTCCTTGTTGATGTGAAGAACCGGTGTCTTGTCATATCATCCCAGAATGGTGCGTTCTTCTGCCTTCATGTGTGGATACAAATCAGTGTGGAAGACCAAGTAATGTTTCCACAAATTTGTCATAGCGGTAATCGGTTAATCATAACTGGTGTGCAAAGTCAACTGAAACTGAATAATAAATAGAAGCGCACAACAGTTTTTCTGAGCATCAGTGAAGTCTGCAAAATGCAGTGATAATGTGCGGTGGTTGAGCACATAAGGCACCACAGTTACTGCTGTCACTAACTACAGCTTTGTTATAACGATATTGTCATTTGTACTTCGAAATATTAATGCACTTAAAGATTTTTAACACGATTCATTAAAATGAGTCCTACATTGCAAATTTAAATCACATTAAAACCACCATCAATCTGCAGAAGTGCTGATCAGGGCTTGATCAAAGGTCATTACTGAAATAATTATTTTGCTACTTATATGGCAGCCTTCAATAATAGTGTCAGCATTTGTATGTGACCTCTGGGTGTACAGTACTGTGCTGGTAGGTGTCTAAATGGTTTTCTTCAGGACGTTATTTTAATGTATTTTTAGACCAGTCAGGTTCAGAGTTTGACACCGAAGTCTAAGTTGGTACAGAAAACTATGATGGTTATACAGTTGCAAGAAAAGTATGTGAACCTTTTGGAATTTCATGGTTTTCTGCATGAATTTGTCATAAAATGTGATCTGATCTCCATCTAAGTCAAGAGTATTGACAAATATAATGTGCCTAAATATAAAAAAAAAATATCTGATTTTTCATGTCTTTGAGAACAACCATAAATACCTCATAGTGCTACTGGAAAAAGTATGTCAACCCTTGAGTTAATTACCTTAGAGAAGCTTATTGTTATCATACCTGGAGTCTTGTTAAGAAAATTAGTTAGGAGGTGTGGACTAGAGCGACTTTGACTGATAAAACCCGCTCAAACTTTGAGTTTGCGCCGCACAAGAAGACTACGCTTATGTGAGCCATGCCTCGCCAAAAAGAGCTGTCAGAGGAGCTACAATCAAGGATTGTTGATTTGCATAAAGGTGCAAAAGGGTTAAATAGTGATTTTAAAGACTTTAGAAATTCACCAGTGTACAGTTAGGCAAACAATCTACAAATGGAGACACTTTGGGACTGTGGTTACTCTACCAAGAAGTGGGTGCCCAGTCAAAATGACCCCAAGAGCACAATGAAGACTCATCAATGAGGTAAAGAGACAACCCCAAGTGACAGGCAAAGATTTAAAAGGCATCATTGGAACTGGCTAACATCTGTGTTCATGAGTCTACAGTACGTAAAACATTGAACAAGCAGGGTGTCTATGGCAGGACACCACGAAGGAAGCCGCTGCTTACTAAAAAGAACATTGCATCTGTGTTGTATTAATTGATTTGCAGGGGAAAGGCCTAGTGGAGTATTTGGGTGATGTTTCAGCCATTATGACAAAAGAGATCCAAATTTTGTGGTCTGTTTTTTGATTGTTCATTATTGCCTTCCAGCATGTATGGAGTGAGAGTGAGGACTGCTTACCATTCTTGCAAGTAGCCCAGGACTACATCTCCTCTTGTGGCAAGAAGACCCTTCTAGAAATCCTGGACAAAGTCTTCAATTCATTCAGGCCAGTGCGTGACCTATTGCTATATATAAATTTAGAGGTTGTTTTTTTTTCTCCCCCAAACCCCTGATAGTGGTTAATTGCCAGTTAAAATGAGCTCATTATGTTGTTCGGTCAGTGGTGTGCAAAGCATCCTTTCCCCTTGTCAGGATTGCTCCCTTCTCTGCAGCTCCTAGGCCTCCCTGATAAAGATGATGATGCATTTGAAGAATACAGTGGTGAGGTAGAGGAGGAAGAGCCAAAGGCCGATCACCAACAGATGGGCGTCAGCCAGCAGTAATCCCACCCCTGCCACCTTGGTCATACCCCTTCTACTTCCAGTCACTCTTTCACTTTCACCACCAATGACTTACAGGCCACTCAGCAGAGTACGGGCTACGCAAACACACCCTTTTCATCTTCCAAGGACTGAAACAGTGATGCAGTGTGTAACAACACCTCTTAACCATCAAATCCCTTTTAAACTGTCTTTTTAATAACTTTCATATAGCTCATGGCATCTGGTGTTCATTGTAGGTTGAGAATGGCTAAAACGGCTAGGTAAATTAAGATTCTGAAAGGGTTAATTAGTGTTAGAAAAACACAAAACGGCTTGACAAACCAAAATGGAAGGACAGGCTGAGGTCAGTAATTGAGGATGGAGAGCTGAAGGCCATCTTGGGCAATACTAGGCATAAAGGAAACGGGGGAGTGAAGGAATGTGAAACGGCACACAAACATGCACATAAAGATCATCTCACGTGGGTTTTCTACCCACCTAACAATTTTCAGACAGTTTTCTCCAATAATAAATCTAATGTAAAATTTTAAAGTGATTTTCTACATGAATCCAGTGTGCATAAGCAAGATGTGAGCATTAATTTTTCATTTATAAAGTAAGACAGAAATTGCAGTTATAAATGGAAACAAGTTTGAGGTAAATGTAGTTTTTCTTTTTTTACCATTCCCAAGTTAACAACAGAAGGTCTAAACATCTTTGGCATTTTGTTTTAAAAAGTAGTTTGATAAGTACACAACCTTCATAAGCAATGTTAATAATTATTCTGCCTGTCAATTAGTCCTCTCAAAGAGAAGGTTAGACACAGTTTCAGCTGTGTAAACAATTGAACTAGAGGAACCATAGGAAGTTAGTTACGTTTTACAAAATAATATGATAATGCACATATGTCAGTAGTTGGAAATGTTAAGTTGTGGGTTGTAATGTTATATAATATTGCTTGTAATGTAGTTAAACCTAAAAGTAAATGGGTCCAGAGTTAGCTTGGGCTGTGAGGAGATGCTGAGATGGGTCAGCTGATCAGTTCTGTAAAGGTGAACCTCTTTTGATAGAAAAAGCTATGACTGCAGCTGCTAACCTTAAGCGCGTGCATAGAATTAGATGTGTGTTTTCTCTCTTACCCTTGTGTACAGTCAAGGTCTGAATTTGAGAGACAGGCCTGGATACACGTTTACTTCTACCAGTTCACTGACCTTAGCATGTGTGACAGAGTTACATTAATGGTACGGCTAGCACTGACACCGCAGATGCTCATCTAAGACTAGAGGGCAGAATGTGAGTTCCTGTATGAGAGTCACACAATCTTCTCCTGTCACATGGAGGTGCGTGTGACCCTCTGGAGTCAAGTGTTTTAACTGAGAATTGGTCATTTGAGGATCAGGGGTAAACAACAGATTGTACTACAGTTCAGTCCACTGAAAGAACTAAGCTCACTCTGCACATCCTTGTTCAACTGGTGAATTTTTGCTAAGATGAATTTTAGTGCACAGTTTTTTTTTTTTTTTCCCCCCTCATGTTAACAAAACCTTTTCACCAAACATCCTTAGCACTGAGATTTGGTTCAGATGTAAAGTGCTTTATGAATAAAATGCATTATTGTCCCTATTAACCAACCTTAAAATTGTAGCGACCGGCATGGATGGCGCTGAAAAGTTGCCACTTTTAGTTATTGGGAAAAGTCTGCAAAGGCAAGGATCACAGGAGCGATGTAGATGGAATGGGTCACAAAACCTGATATGTAAGGCTGTATTTAGACAGTTGCTGCACACACCCAGCAGTGAAGGGGTTAAAAGCGCTCACTGTCTCTTTCTTATCCCCTATCACAAGTAGTGAAACTCAATTAGTTAAAAACACAACTAGTAAAAAAGAACATTGAGCAGGAGTGTCTTTTGGCTATGGATCAAAGCAGATGCATCCTTGATGCCCTGAAACATCTACGATCTGCTTGAAACCAGGTTGCTCAGTCTGTAGTGCAGCATTGCTGGTTTCAAAACCAAAGCTG
Organism: Chitala chitala; assembly: GCA_025773905.1. Taxonomy (NCBI): domain Eukaryota; kingdom Metazoa; phylum Chordata; class Actinopteri; order Osteoglossiformes; family Notopteridae; genus Chitala; species Chitala chitala. Next base: position 5,784 of record JABJVR010000871.1, read on the forward strand.
AGCTGCTGCAGAAGAGTTTTCCCTCACAAAGGAATTAGATACCATTCAAAGATTAGAAGAGAACGCTATGAGCTTGTAGACTTTATGAAGAACAAACGCTTGAAGTGACGAGGGCAAGCTAAGGTTTCAGACCTTTTTTTTTTTTTTTTTTTTTCTTTCCTTCAGGCCTGCTATCACTGAGGATAAATGTCGCAAACATAGTGGCACAAATGGAAACGATGAGTAATACAGAGGGTCTGAACATACTGTACCTTATGGGTAATGACTCTCAATATGAGTAATACAAATCTTTATGCAACTCTGCATTTAGAAACTGCAGTCACTTTTGAAGGTTTTTATGTAGTACATGCCATTTTTATAAGCTATTTTTAAGAAATAAAAAAGTGAAATGTTATTTTGCCCTTTTTTGTTAGTGTACAAACTGGAACCACATAAAAAGCCAGACATCATTTAAAAAGGATTTAAATATGTATTCTGAAAACTAAAGTTGTCCTCATTGCTATGCTACACTGGGAGGCTAGGTCTGCTCGGTTACATCTGGTAACATAGTTTTGTTTCTAACACTCATCCTCTTACAGAAATTATGCTTCATGTCAGGTGATTTATTACTCAGTTACACATTTGGTAGCTATATTATTGAAAAGTTCAGCTTTTTATTGCCTGAGTTTTGCCGATCTAATCTGTTACTCTTTGGATGAAGAACAAAGTTAAGCATAATCAAACTGAAAGAAGTTAAAAATCAAAAACAGCCTTTCCACAACCGTTATGTGCTTTGGAAGAGTCAAGACTTTAGAAAGGGTGAATTCACAGTGTGCTGTTAAGCACTGCACAAGAGAGTACCAAAAGCAGTTAGGAATTAAGAGCACATGACAGTCCCACCCAGTATGGCTGTACTGGCTTGCATTTAAAAAATCCCATTGGGTCACATACAATACAGTTAACTAATTAAAGCATATCTGGGTTATGCTCAGATCCTGGTAGCTTATTTAAATAAGTATTTTTTGTGTCCTTTTTAATTTATTGTTTCCTTAAAACTAGAAACTCACCAATTTCATCGACCAACTGTCAGACTCGATCAATATAACGGCAAACGACCATGGGCTGATGGTTAACCATGAGCCAATATTTACCCATCATGCTTCCACATCATATATAACAGACGCATACGTGCTTACTATGTACAAAAATGTCTTCTGTATGAAATTAACATTTGTGAAAACAATGGTAGATATGCATTTTATAGACACTGCTCTGTGAAAATTTCACAAAGACTTTACTATTAAAAATTTCAATACCAACAATGTGATTGCTATTGTATGTCATATTGTTGTATGACAGAGTTGGTATTCTTTAAAAAAAAAAAAAAAATCTTTGTTTATACAAATTTTTAGAACGTACGCGTCCTTATATAAACAGAACCCCCCTCCCCGCCAAACAATCGGCTATCATTATCGACATTATTATCTGTTATAGGAATAATTGTCTATCAGTATTGACATCAGTATCAGTTATAGGAATCATTGACTGGTGGTATTGGCTTGAAATTTCCTTGTTAGTACATCACAATTTAAAACACTCGTTATGAAACTTTTAGGTTTAGCATTATCTCCTGAAGAATGCAAATGCATACCACCTGTTAGGGAACCCAGTGCTCCTAAACCAGCTAATATTCTGTTCTTATTGCTCCACTGGGGTGAATCTGCTGCTTGTGGACAATGTGATAAACAGTAGCCACATGTTTAGCAGAGCACTTGTTCTCTCCCTTTCCAGAGCAGCATAGTCACTGGTGCATGGAAGACACACAGTTGGAGAACCACATCCACAGCTTCCCCCCCATACTCATTCACCACATTCTGGGCATCATGGTGTCATCATTGTCACAGATGCCCTCCATCTCCCTGCCATGTTTCTCATCAATGTTTCATCAGCATCCTCAGGCCTGTCCATGAGGACTCTCCACCAGCCTTTCCAAGGAGAATGTAATCACTTCCAGTCACTAATACACAGTTCCAGACTTGTAGTGGAACGGACCTTGTGTCATGTCCACAATTTTACCTTCTCACTCTGTTTCTGAGAATCTGTTTCATGCTTTCTCACATGAACAAAATCTCTCTTCTCCATTTATTACAAAAGACAAACTTGGTCATTTTATACATTATATTTTGTGTATGTCAGAAGTTCTATGTACAACATAAAGCAATGACTCCAAACTGTCTGAGGAATGTTAAGAAAATGCACCATACAGTCACATGGTTATGTGTTCATGTGCAATGAAAGCCCTGACACATACTTTTGTATGTATTGTACACACTATAATTTGTTGCAGTACTTTTTGAAACAGTAGAGGGCACTCTAGGAATATTTGCAAAGAAAATGTGGACTATTATGGAACCTTACTTCCCATATTAAACCCACATGCATTGCCCGTCTTACCATTCATGTACATTGTAGTCATACATTTATTACTGTACATACATCTTACTTCAGAATTTGGTGTTCCATGGCATAATCTTTTTGTAGGATGTAACCACTAAAAACTCACATGCTTATAAACAGTTTCTATTCTAAATTAATTACAACAATTTAGTTTTGTTTTTTAATCCATTTGTACAGCATTTTGTGTATTCAGTAAATTCAGATGGTTTTGTGAAGGATTCAAAAGTGATTACCAAAATTTAACAAAAAACCATCTGGTCTGAGATCTAGGTTTTGAAAATACTATACTCCTATTTCAGCTATGTTATATCCTTTATCCCAAATGACCCATGGATGTAAAACCATGTATATCATACTATGGAATGTCAGGACTTTGCATTATCAGAATGAAACTACACTGACTATGTATTATGTAGTACAACTGGAACCAAAATGTGCTTTGTGTTGCATTTCGGATCTGGGTGTTCTCAGCCATCACTTGTACATTTATGTATAACTCTAATAAATGGATGAAAAGCATTAGGCAGTGAAGTGAAAAGACTGCAACAGCACCCAGTTTCTCTTGTTCCTGATTACATGTCCAGCTGGCTCTTGTTGAACCAAGTAGACTGTAAATGGACCAGCTGAGCAGAATTAGGTGGATAAGATGGAGGACTGATTATTGCTGTCATTGTCTACCTAGTGTACTTTTTTGTTAGCTTTCATTATGATGACTTGCTGCTGATACGTAACACTTTTGGGATGATACTTAAATTAGGATAGCGGCTTTCACTTTTGTTCTGTTTTTTTTAATGCTTTCAGTTTCATGGCTGTGTTTGCCCCCGCATTACATTTGACGCACCTCTTCTGCTGCCCTGTGCTTGTAAAAGACAAGGAAACTGACTTATCCTGTGAATTTTAAAGTGCAATCATTAATTGCCTGTCAGCCAGACCTATTCAAGTCAGGAAGGATCAGGCAAGAAAAAAAAATGTTAAAAGCATTGCTCAACTGAGCACAAAAACAATTAATTATGGTGGTTCGCAGTGCAGTCTCTCAGGCTAGAAGAAAAGCATTCAGGACCGATTCAGCTACTGCCGCAGTCCTGGAGGGAGTGCAGAGTTCTTCTGTGGGTCAGAGACATCTGTCTGGCAGCCAACTGAGTTCTGTCCTACTATGTGAGGAATTTCGTTCACCGTGACCCTGAGGAATGTGCCACTGAAAAGCAGTGGAGAAGGGGGATATCTCACTGACCTTGGTAGCTAGGAGGGCTGTTAGGACCCCTCCCCCTCAAACTTTTCAAAAGCTCTATATTCAGCTATTGATTCTTTGAATAATAATGATTAATAATAAACTTGCTTTCAGATCCAGCTGTTACTTGGATCACCACTTATATCTGATTCCAAATGACATTTTAAGATGACATTTCTCAGAATTCTGCATGAGGAGTCCAGCATTTGAGTCCACAACCTTTTCTTGTGTGGACTCAGTTCTGCTTATACAGAATTTCTGATTTTAATTGAATAGTCCTGGAATTGACGCTTTTCTATTAAAAGGGTCTTCAGTGGTCATTTTTTTAAAAGTTGCATGTATTTTGATCTTAAATTGACATCCATCCATTGACATCACATCTACATCCATTCAAGGAGCAAAATCTACAACACCTGGACCGTAGGGCTATCAGCTCTGCCCTCCTCATGAGCATCTAAGCATTGAGTTCTAAGGACCACCGTAAACATTTCCAGCAATTTGGAAAAAGGCTTCTTCAAACAACAAACTCTCAGCGCATGGATGACACTTCTGCAGTGCAGACGAGATATTGTGCAACTACAGCCATGTAACTTCCCTTTCGTGAAACAGAGCGGTTAACTGCTGCAGTTAAGGTGACAGCCGACTGAACACATATTGTGCTGGCTGACAGAGGCACAGAAAAATGACTACAGGAAAAGGCTGTTTACACTAAAGAAACTGAGGTAAAATACACAATCTACATGTACACAGTACCAGTCAGTCCTAAACATTAAATAAATGTGGGTTCCAGAAACTGCACAAAAAAATTGTACGCAATACCATAATCAAACCTTTAGTAATGATATATATCTATATAGCATATATATATATGATATATAGATATTTTTATGCTTTATATATATATATATGAAAATATATTAATGAAAATAAGGTTTGAACCTATAAAACATTAAAACAAAAAGAATTGTCTTTGCCAAAGGCCTATTGAGCTATAAATACTGCACTTTGAAGACATTTGGAAGAATTGAGCAATAACTACTCAAATAGGAGTACCTCAGTGGACATCAACACACATTATTCTTTACTTTTTTCTTAACTTTTTCCAGTCAAATCAATTATCTTGTCTTTCATTTAGTGTTCCCTCTAGTATGCTTGAATGGAAGTCAATAACATCATTCAGTGCGCAAAATGTTGAGTTAGTCGCCTAAACCAGAGGCAAACAATGCCACATTGACCTCACTGTGGCCACAACGCCAACAGAGCTTCTCGCACTCCGTGATCTTTTTCAGCTCAATTCTGGCCAGACATTTAGCTTGTTTTGTTCCAATCTCACGCCAAAGGCTCCATTAGGCTCCTGCCATCGTGTTCGTTTAAGCATGTAGCGTTGTATGTGGGTGCACATCTGAGGCGGGAAGCACAGAAACCATTTCCTATAGCTGACTTTTTTTTTGAGTTATGTAAAATAACCTGCATAAAGAATGAAAAGGACATACAACAGGAAACAGCTAAAAAAGCACACAGAATTAATTGAATAAATGAAGAATGTAAAAGCATGCAGTCTGTTGTCCTTTGGAGAAATAAATATGATTCTATATTTGAGACCTAATTGCACAAATGCTTTTGCTGTGATGAAAAACTGCCAGGCTGGAACTGGCACAGCGGCTATGAGGACTACATTATGGATAGGTAGTTGGCCAAAGAAATGACCCTGACAGCATTCATGCCTTCTTTACCAGATGTTAGGGTCTCAGTTTAGGCCAGGGATTTCTCTTGCTGGTCCAGGATCACTGCATGGGATACACCATCACTCAGAAACAAGAGCTTTCCAAGAAATACGTATTAATGATGCACAAGATTAATTGTGCAGACCTGAAATCCTTCCCAGGAAAAACTCTGCTCAAGGGGTTGATCTGCCTTTGGTTGCCTAAAGCTTCAAGTAAAATCCTCCTTTTGGATTGTTTTATATACTGTATGTGGGAATAGAATTTATCTCTGATACCTTTAACTGTTATGATATTAACTGTTACTAAGTAGCTTAGTTCAGGAGATGTTATCTAATCATTATCATAAACATAGAGATGGACACAGGGGTTAAAAAAGCACCAAATAAATACTGTCAACATTGACATGTGGGGTTCCATATTATTCAGTCTGATGTATGCCAAAAGCTCCTACTATGAATTCCTTCAAATTACAATTTAATACTGTATTACACAAAATACAAGTTAATATTACACTTTTTCCCTCTGTAACTATGTAAACTTTTATAGTCAACAGCGAAATAAAATCAACATACTGAGACTAATGGGACTCTTTCCAAAATCGGTTACTTAAAACGGGAACACAATATCCGACTGTACGGACATGTAATTTATAAATTTCTAAAGATGATCTTATTGTCAGCTGAGTGAAATGTGAAATTCTATAAGTAATTTAATTATTAAATCAAATAACCTTGACCTCTGTTCTGTGGAACGGCCGTGTTGTCATTGCGCAACTGGCGTTTGAATGGTGTACGCCACAGCCCATTCAAACCACCAACAGTTACAGAAGTGTAGAATATTTATATATAAATAAATCTTCTCACTATACCTCGCGCATCGTTGAAAAGAGTGTGATCACTGTTTAATATACTTTCGCTTTCCCAGTAAGAGTTGCTAAAAAACAAAAAACATCGGTGATAATTTAAAGGGAAGAGATGCACACCCCGTTTAATCATGACCAAAGTTCACTTTTTATATCAAAAAGCGTATGAAATTGTACTAGTGTTAATTATACACGTAGCTACCACGCCTGTTATTTTACTTTTTCATTTGGCCAAATGCGTGACAGCTCGAGCGGTTCCTTGAGTCACCTTGAGACGTGCAAAGCGGTATTCCCCTGCACAACACGGCAAATTAATTCCCACGTTTGCGCGCTGCACGCGCACCTCTTGTAGTTACACTGTGACACATTGTACACCGCGAAAGATGGGGAGGGGGTTAGTTGCAAGTGAGAGCCGGAGAGCTGTGTCACAACATCGTTGATGTTTGTTGGGTTTATGCCCCGCTGGTGCTGACGTCACCTGACGCACAAAGAAGGAGGGCTGTCCCTCACACTCACTCTCACTCTGCGGCCGTACCTACATCGTTTCACTCTTTCCTCGTCAATTTCTGCTCTACTTCTTTGGTTGTCTCCTCCCCTCCTACCTCGATCGCAACAGTTTATGTGTCAGTAGCGCAGGAAAAACGAACGGGGAGGCGGCTTTTTCCCCCACTTTCTTTTTAAAGAGCAGCGGTATGGCGGAGAAGACGGTACAAACACTTCAACAGCCAAAGCAAATAAAGCCAAAACGTGTAATCGACAGGCGAACAGCTTTAACGACCGGAGTACTACAGCTCGTGTTCGTGGAATACTGCCGTGACATGTTATGAACACGTTTTTTACTTTTTATATCTTTAGGTTTGTGGCGTTTTATTTCATCCCATGCTATAGTCATGAAAATAAATAACTATAAGTGTCACTTTGTTTATTTTCCATCATCTGCATTTTTATAACTTGGTCAGTGGAATTTAAACTACTTTGTTTCCTTTTCGTGTTGTTATTGCCGGGGTCGATTTAGATTCTGCGTCTGTTGTCTGCACTTTCAATAAGGACTAAAACTCATCAAATTCGCTCAACTGCTGTAACTCCTTCGCGATCTGAAGTGACTCCGTGGATATACTGGCACAAGGTAAAGAACATGGGAGCAAAACAGAGCAGTCCGGCTGCGAACGGTCGAACCCGAGCTTACTCGGGGTCAGATCTGCCCTCTAGCACTTCAACCAGTAACGGTAACGGCAGAACTGCTGCAATGCCAACGAGGTACAGCGCTTACAGTGCCTCGGCTCACGGCTCTTCAGCAGCCGCGTCTACCGCCGCTCAGCACCTTGGTCCCAGGACAAGGGCCATGGGAGGGAGCGGCGGGGGGTCAGGAGCCAGGCCCCAGTCTGGGATAAATATCCCCAACAGCAGCGGGGCCTATAGCTCGCAAGAATCCGGTAACAGTACGCCAGAGGAAAACGCTGGAGAACGGGACAGATCGGACGTAGGTCAAGGGGCACCGCGACTGGTCATAGGATCGCTGCCCGCCCACCTTTCACCCCACCTGTTCGCAGGTAAGAAAAAGTGACAGAACAGGACTGTTTAAAGTCCTGGCCCAAAAATTATTTTCGGGTTCGCACTAAAGCACACATTATTCACATAATAAATATATTTCCCGTTCGGGTCCAAGTCTTCTGTTTCCGCAAATGGACAGTATTTTCATAATTTGCATCACGTGTTTTAATATGACCGGTTTCTGTTTGAATGTTTCAAACTGTTCGCGTACGTTATATAATTTAGAATATTTGCTGGCATTGAAAACGAATGTACCTTAGGATTGTTATGACAATTTCTTGACTATATTGCGGTTATAATTTTTGTGAGGTTCTTGATTATGTTGCGTATACAATTTATGTAGAGATGTGGGTCTAATTTATGAATACGATATTGTGTTGACTTTCAGTCTCGTCAAGTACAATTTTCTTCTCATTGTGACAAAGTGATCCTGAAGAACATTTCCTTCGTACTTGGACAAAGTAGTCTGCTTCATTGTTATCCCAGAACTCCAGTGCTGTACCTAGGGTATGCCATTTTTAGAGGAAATTATAGAGCTAGATTTCCATTACGTAATATACCAGTAGTCGGTACTGCCTTGTCCAGAGGACAGCGAGGTTAAAGGTTAACCCTGCGCCAAATCTGTGGACCAAACGTGGGCTATATCAAAGTCGCACGATTCGACATTTGCTGTTTTGTGGATGTATGCTGCATTAAAGCGATTGATGTAAGGTTATTAAAGATTAATTTTACGCAGCGCCGGACTTTTGACTTGCGGTCTAATGGTTGAAAAGTTACCATTGCCTTGATATCGGTATTAAAACGTGTCCAAGTATTTGTAACATTTTCACTCAGATTTTTAGACAAACCGCTATGCAAGATTTGGGTTTGTTTTCATTGATTTATTTTTTCTGTTGTCGGATCACCTTTTGTTTAAGACTTTAGCAGATTAAGTTAAATGGGAAATCCGAAAGACTGCAATTTTCGCTGAGCTCCTACATATTCAAGATTTATTTTGAGAGAGATTACTTGTTCAGACAGAAACTGTTTAAAGGTGTGAACATCCTTACTGGTAATTTGTATAAGACAAAGGAAATACACAAACGCACAATATGTGCTTTATTGGGTAATGTTTACAATAGTCCAACTATAATTTCATTTTTTGTCTGACTTTATAGGTTTATTTATTTAAGACATTTTCTTGTTTTTGTTGTTAGGGTCAGTCTTATTAGTTATTAAGAATCCTTCTCAGATTCTTGCCCGTACTCTGAAGGCTGCTTAAAGTTCTCTAATTCCATTCAGATTGAGAGAAGGTGCCTAATGTGTCCTCCTGATTGGAAAGACATAGCCAAGATGAGTTGTTGCATCTGGATGTTTCATAAACTTCTATCTTCCCATGTTATCAGACATTCACAACAGTGCCGCCCCACTGGTTCCCAGGCCTGGGTTGTTCCTAGTACCTCCCTCTTCTGTTATTGACAGTTCCCCTGCACTGGTTCCAAGCATTACACCTGGCCTTGTTGGCTCCCTCACCCCACCTCCTTCTCTGACCTCTGTGTTTGTGAGCTACACATGTGCTGTTTGAACCTCTGATATGATCAGCATAGAGTTGTATGACACAAGTGTTAAAAAAACACAAAATGCTGACAGATTACTAAATAATTAAGACTGACTTGCATAACTTGTCTGGTAGATTTAACACAGCTAATTGTTCCAGTTGCACTTGCAGCAGGAGCTGGCATTTTTCAAATCATGTGGAAGGCATCCATTTTGAGAATGTCAGTTATAATCATATGAGGTGTGAGATGGTCCTCATAGGCAACACAAATGATGTGATTCCAGTGTGCAAGTGCCAACTGCCTCTCAGCCGGAATTCAAAGTTGTAGTAGTCTCAGGGCTCAATCGGATTTTTGTCTTAGCGTGGTAGACGTGGACTTTAAACGCAGTATATGTGTTTCTCTTTTTTTATGCATGGAAATGACAACATGGCTGCTATGCTTTTTTACAATGAGGCCCTGGACATTTTATCAAAGGATACAAATACTTATCAAAGGATAGAAATGTACTGAAGTATTTGTTTCCTCTTGATTGCATGCTTCTGTCTAACGGTCTGAGATCTGATTGCTGGAAGCCGATAACAGCCAGGCAGTGAATTTGTAATGCGCCGATTCGTACTCCTGTCAGAGAGCTGGCGAGCTTTTATAAAGCTTTTCTACCTGTTTGTCATTGTTGATCATGATGCGATAGGTTTGTAATCAAAAACAGGTCAATCTCATCTATGACAATAACCACAGTCTTTTGTGTGGCTGCGTTGTGTAAAGGTCAGCTTGCTGGTTTGTATGTTTATTCATTTAGTTTATTTGTTTGTTTCCAGGATTAGGTAACAACTGCCATCTTTGAACTCCGAACATTATTAGAGTATGGTATAAAGCCTGTATGCTATACATAAATATACATACCCAATCACTCTATTACTGTAAATGTTACCTATAGATAATGAGTCTGCCTTTTGGGCCATTTGCTTTGCATGTGTGGACCAAGTCTGGCATGGCCAAAAGACCATCCTGCAGTAGTGGGGAATTCTGAGGGACATGGGTGTCAGCTACATTGAGGTAGTGGGTTGCTTGTCCTGCTTTTCAAGTTGTCTCACCGTACCAGGTGCCGGCATCGCACCCAGGCGCACACGCTTGAAAACACACTCCGGCACATTAATGCGCAACAGGCAGAGCTGAAATCTCTGTGCTATCGAAACTTATTAGACAGCGCTGTATCGGTCTTCAGCGAAACTGGTGACAGCAGTCCAATTAGGGCTGTCACAGGACCACCACTGATGTCTGTGGTGGAAGGCAGGTGCAACCATTGACAAACGGAGGCCGTTATAAGCTCTCCTTCCGTTGTCTGGGTTTTCAACTTCCAGAACATAGTGAAATGGAAACTAAGGACAGCAAAGAGGAGGAAGTTTGGTGAAATAATTTGTCCATCTGTTAACTATTTTTAATTTGTGGAACTCTCACATCTGAAAAATGCTGTGTTTCATGGATAACCTCAGTGATGTGACTCACAGAAGACAGTTGCACATGCTGTTTGGTATAACTGAATAGCTTTCACGCTGTGATTGTAATTGCTTGACTACCGAAGTTGTTCATTTGTATTGATGCATCTCCTCCCGTTTGCCTGCTTGCTCAGGAGCCGCTACCTGTGCGGAGCTCCCAGCCCCAGTGCGACCAGGGAGTCCATTGTTTTCACTGGTGGGATCAGTTGCCAGTTCAGCAGCTTTCTCAGAAGGTGCCTTCGGTTGCAAGTGCTCTTGGGAAATCCCTGTTTTAACATGCCTCTGCTTGGTTCATTTTTAGCATTCATCCCACTTATGTCTGCTGATGCAAACAGCTGTGTTTCATCCTTGGTTTCTATTTTTACACTGACTCTTTTTAGCCCACGTCCAAGGTTGTGTGACCACAGGGGGACACGGGCACTACGGCCTGCAGTTTACGCCACTAAATGGTGAGGCACCCGGTTCTTGTCGTGGTCTGGCAGGCTAACAGGGCACATGTCGACAGGCCCTTTGTGCCAGCTCACCACTTGGAGGGAAGAGAGTTACTTTTGTCTTTACACTCCAGCCAGCTGAATGGGCTTTCTGTCTTTTATTACTTAACTTTTAGATTACAATGTATGTTAGTTATTTTCAAGTTAACCATAACTTCATCAACAAGGTCAAACACAGAGCAGACTTTGTGTGCAGGGGTGCAGAGTTATCTTAACCATTTCTCTGATAAAATAACAGACACAAACAAAGTCTATTTTTGCCCGTGTCATGGTACTGTGTCCATGTGCTTCTGAAAGAGGAATTTTAAAACGTCATTTTTGTTTTTTTACATTTGTGGACCATAAACAAACAAGCAGTTTTCTTTGCACTAGCTGTGCCCTTCACGAGCCAGAGGAGTGCGACGGACCCAGACACCTGCATCCTGGAGCAGCCAGGTGAGATCAGTCCATACAGGTAAACAAGAGAAGGGGGGGATCTGGGAGGTTAGAGTGGGGCAATGACGCAAAGGTCATGGAGAAACATGAGAAGTCAGGCTCTCATGCTTTTATGGAATTTACATTTTATATACAATCCAGTGTGGAAACATTTAAAATGACATGCTGAGTTAGGTGAGACATGAGTCCCCCCCCCTTATTCGCAGGTTCACTTTCCAAGGTTTCACCTGCCCACGGTCAACCAAAACTATTAAGTGGAAAATTCTACAAATAAACAGTTCATGAGTTTAAATTGTGTGGCAGAATGTGAAATGTGAATTATCCCTTTGTCCAGTGTATCCACGCTCTATATGCTACCCGCCTGTTAGTCACTTAGTAACCGTCTCCATTATGATGTCAACAGTCACAGTATCGCAGTGCTCACCTAATGTTAGTTAGAGTACATAATCATCAGTCTGTTATTTGATTTCTTACTATGCCTAATATATAAATTAAATGTTTGTATAGGGGGAAAAAAATGACACAGTTTATGTTAAGGTTCCGTGTTATCCGCAGATTTCTGTAATCTGCAGGGGGGCATGGAACGTATCCCCGCAGATATGGGGGCTGCTGTACTAGCATAGTGTATAGGCTTTATGTTACTGACCTCTAAGAGTCCTTTTAATTATAAGCATGTATTTCCTGTTCTCACAGATTCCTTGTTCCACAGATTTATCACATTTACTACTTTGGGTATGACTGTTATACGGTACTATTGTTTACGTCAGCAGTCATTTGATGACCCTGCTGAATGACATGCTGCTATTGCTTTACATACTTGAGACCCAGAACACCTCATTTGCTCATAGTCTCGCTTAGTGTGTTTTCAGCATTGATGTCCAGTAGCAGGAACTGGGGCAACGTATTAAATTGCACCTATGATTGGAGTTCGACCATGAAGTGGGCCAAGGGGATCCCCAATGAACTTCAGTGTTTTGATGGGAAGGGATACCTGTGTCAGAGATGTGCTTTCGGGTCATTAAATTTTTGGAAGTGTTACAGATTTTGTAAAAGTTGTCATATTTAAGTTCCTGCGTGAAGGTGTTAATGAGCCCTCCACACTGTTCCCGGTTTTGATAGCCATACTTACTGTAACTGGATCCTGTAAGCAGGACGTACTGGACCAAGCAGGAAAGCCCTCTCTCTCTGTCCCCAGTCTTCTCTGTAGCTGCCCATGATCTCGTGATTGTTCCTCAGTGAGTCATGTGTATAAATAGGTCCCTCTCAAGCTGCTGCTGTTGGGCTCGATGGGCTTCCGACCCTGTGATCAAAGTCCACCGTGAGAAAAGTAGTTCTGTCTGACAATAATTACAGAGGCTGTGTTAGTGTTTAGTACTGCCTGTGTTTGTGTGCTTGTGTGTACGCGCACGTGTGTGTACATGTGTGAGAGAGATGTGCTGTGGGTGGCTGATAAAGTGAACACAAGTCGTTTTTATCTAAAAATTTTATAAGCATTCTTATAGTGTTAGTATAACCATGGTGCAACATTATCATGTGTGCACACTCTTCACCTTTGATGTCTTATGTTTTTTAATGTGTCTAGGCTATAAGCTGCACTGTTGAAAAGGGGTTAGGTCATTTTTATCACTCAACTGTGACGTGACCTGGATGTTTGGGTGGGGTGGGAGCAGGTCACATGACCACACAGTTCTTTCAGATAGAGTGACTTCTCAAAGCTGTCACCACAAGGGTCTACCATTTTCTCAGCAGCTTTGCTCAGAACTCCCCCACCCGTCTCTGTCTGACTCCTTGTCTCCCCAGGCATCACGAGTACAGTCACAGCACAACAGTCAAACAGCCAAACCCATAAACGTTAAGTTGTCAGATCAGGGTCCAACAGGGACCTTGCTGCAGTTTGTTAAATTAAAGTGCCCAGTAGTGATGAAGGCATGAAGTGTGAAATAGGCTCTTACGCTGTGGAGAAAAATGTTCCCTAAGTCTATATATAAAAAATAAATAAAAATTAGAGGTACAAAGAGGGTTGTGACTGGTTTGTGTAATCAGTTAGTTTCAGTTTTAAAAATAGTGAATTTATATAAAAAAAAAAATATAGAGTTTTGTTTTTGTTCTCCATCCATTGTGGAGTTAATAAGAAGAAATTATGGAGATTGGGGGGATGGTGAGTGATGAGAAGAGTAGGTTGGGGTGGCATCAACTGTTCTGTAGTAGTGAAGTGGGGATGAGTTTGAGGATGCAGCGTTTGCTTTAGGGGTCCATCTGTCCTTCCCTGTCCTCTCCTACAGTCATAGTCTGTGGGTGATGAACAAAATAATTAGACTGTGGGTGCAAGTGGAGGGAAAGAGCTTTGTCCCCAAGTTTGCTTGGCTGGCAGTGTGAGGAGCCGGACTTTTCAAGAGGACCTTCAAGGAGAGTTGCTGCTTCTCCAGATTGAGGTGGTTTGATATGTTGTAAGGATGCAGCTCTGGTAGGATTCTGATGGAGATGTTCTGAAATTTGTGGTTGGCAACAGGGAAATTTGTGACGTACTTGACCTGCTACCACTGCAAGTCTCAGCAAGCAGAGCAGACATGAAGATGACAGTGATGCTGAGATCACTGGTTGAGGTACAGTGATTTTTTTTTTGGGCTGTTTGTTTTGTGTGTGTGTGTGTGTGTGTGTGTGTGTGTGTGTGTGTGTGTGTGTGTGTGTGTGTGTGTGTGTGTGTGT
>JABJVR010000872.1:0-20246 GCA_025773905.1 Chitala chitala
TATATATAATTTGTTTTCCTGAGGGCACTGCATATAAGTTATTTTATGGGAAAATGGCCCTTTATGGTAATAAAGTTGGAAGGCTTGGGGACAGATAGATTGAAAATGTTAGGTGCAAATTATTCATTATAATTTTTAAAGCAGACTAAATCCACCCCAGTGTAAAGATGTTGACATTTAGGTAGGAGGGCTTCAAAGCGTTGCAATCTGGACCTGAGAAATGTTCCTGCCAATTTGCATCGGATTATCCTTAGCAAGACAAGGTGGAGTACATTTAGAAGGACAGGGTGATATTGCTTCATTTAATTAATTACTTTATTATTTGGCAGATCATCTTTCTCCTGTATTGCTGTCAAATGAGTGTATAGTCTTTAATCTGTATGATTATCTATAATAATTGGAAAGCCAAACTCTGGGAATGACACTAATATTAAATGAAGCTAAGATCTGCAGGATGCTCTGTTGTCAATAGCACAGAGCATGGATGATGTCAATCCTTGTGATGTGAAATGTGGAATTTGAAATGTGAAGATTGAATTTGCAGAACATTTCACAATAGTGATAGTAACTGCAAGAAATCCCAGCTCATCTCTTTGTTCTAAACAGAAGAAACAGAGCCATAATGAAAAGGAGGGTTGCAACTGAAACGTAAATAATCAAAATTACAGTCACACTAATAGCATTTTTTAACCTTTAGACCAATATACGAGAATACACCCATATCTCGTTATCGTTACTTTTGATTTCTGGATTTGAAGTTAGCCAGACTATGCAGTCCGATCACTTTGAGTTGAGACTACATTTCAAAACTAAGTAGCAGAGCGGGTTGCAGTGTCCAGTGGGTAACATGGGTCCCTAGGTACAGAACTGTGATCCAGCTGAGATTATGTCCATACTCATGTACTTGCGAACAACAGTGGGTTATGAGGGGGTTGTTCCCAGCCTCAGTTTAAGTGTCATGCACTAAAGTGATCTAAGGACTAAGGCCTAACACCTGGTCTTAAAAAAATATATGTTTTGCTTTTTTTCATTAAAATAAGCAGCACACACTCTTTCAAGAGATCATGTAAAAACAAATGCTGAGAACGTTGCCGGTGATTATAATTTCACAAAAAAACAAATTTTTTGTTAACGGGAATTATATTTTCAAAATTTAATTAGAAATGGGTAACAAGGTATGGGTGTATCGACATTCGCCGCTTCTATACTCAGTGCTCATTGACCATATTACAAGAATGACGATACAATGTCAGAGAAAATCAGCATCTCATTAAGATTTAGATTCAAATGAACTTTTTCTATTTTCCAAAATTATGTAATAGATTAGTTACTAAGGCATTTGATGTAATATGAAAAATAAGTATGTGATGTAAAAATGTGTTTCCTGCTATTAGTCCATGCGTGGCTTCCTTGGCAACATTACAGAAAGACTTATAAAATATTTTTTACTTTTGATGTTGTTGCTGCAGAATGTTCAGCAATGCTGATTTTGGTATTTATAGCTCAGTACAGGCACTGCACTGGTACAAGTCATACTTATGGGTATATTTCTGTTAAACTGCACTGACCCTTAAACCCAAAGGGCTACCTATATATTTGTACACAGGAGCAAATGAAGGGATCTTTGAGGGTTTTTTGATGGAAATATTCAGACCTGATTACACTGGGCTTTGTCCATATCTGACTTTGGCTATGTCAGTGCTACCATAGTAACAGCTGCTTTCTGGTTTCCATTCAGAGAGATAGAGAATCGGATCGAGGCTGACAAACCTGTGGTGAGTACCGTCTCAATCAGCTGCTCCGTTTATCTTTCTGTCAACAGTTCCCTTTTCCAATCAGTCTGTCATGTTCATCTGTTTGTCTCTTTGACCTCATCAGTCTGGTAATCCTCGTTCAAAATGCTGGGGTAGAACCTGTGACTCCTCCACCATCAGCAGCCATCACAAACAACACAATATAAGCAATTTCAAAGGTCAATAACATTCACTGGTTGTCACTGGCTTGGTAATCAGCTGCCTTCTTATTCTGTCCCCTCTTTCCTCTTAAATGGCTTTTTGATTATGTTTTGAAATCTCAGCTAGAGATGAAAAAGAAGCAGAAACAGAAGGTAATACCCTGAAGCATGCTGGGATGTTTTTTGGGCCTAACCTCGTTCACCTTATCGAATATAAACGGGAGAATATAAAAATTGTGCATTACTCTTATATAAATTTCATGACCCAGTGGGTTTCATTCCAAATAATGCAAATATTATTAAATATACAAAATATTCAAAGCAACCAATATTATTATGTTTGTATAATGCATGGAAAAACTGCATGATGTGAGTCTACAGGAATGAGAAAATAAAGACCACGTAGCAAACTGCTGATTCCTCCCTACCTTCCCTTGCATGTCCACCCCATTGATATTGTAATCTTTCCACATTATAACACACTTCAAAAAATCCCCCCCATTCCCCTCTCCCCTATTCCCGTCCCCTATTCCCCTCTCCCCTATTCCCCTGTCCTCCCCTATTCTCCTGTCCCCTGTTCTCCTGTCCCCTATTCCCCTCTCCCCTATTCCCCTGTCTCACTATCACCATGACCCCTGTACCCACCCCAACCCAATCGCAGCCCATCGTTTTCGTATCGGACATATCGAATACCAACAGGGAGATTGAACAGGAAGAGTACGACGAGGAGAAAAAGGGCAAAGAGGAGGATGTTAAAAAGGTTGCTGTCCTCTCGTTGGAGAGGGGGTGGGGAAGGTAAGAGGGGGTTGGGGGTTGGAAAAAAAAAGTCTTTTACTTCCCACTTCTCTCTCCTGTCATTGGAAAAATGGGTCATCAATAGGCTGGAACACAACCCCTACTACCTCCACAAACTACAAATCCCACTTTCCCACATCAAAGGAGATTTTAATCTAAGATAATTCTAAATAATTGTATAAATAATAAATAAGTAATTCACCTTTTAAAGGTCAAATCTAATGGATTGCTAACCTACTGACACAAGAAGGCCTTACACTTGACTGTCATACAAAGAAGGTGACTTGTTCTGGCCTGTGTCAACTGGTGTTGTGTGTTGGGGTTCTGTGCCAGTTCCGAGACCCTCTCCATTGACATACTTCCTCCCTCAGCCCCAGTCCAGCTTTGCAGTGAGCTGAAAGTATCAGTTGCATCCTTTTGGTGAAGGTCTCTGACCTTCCCCTATGTTGTTTTTGCATGCACTTTTTTGGATGGACAGACACAGCAGAGCTTGGCTGTATCTTTCATCTTCTGTTGTTGTCTTTGCATGATTCTGAAACCTGGAGATCCTTGAGGTTCATTTGAGTAACCATCACAAAATGGGAGATCTAAACTGATCTAATTTAAATACTCTTATTTTGCTGCATGGAAACAAAAGTTTGGTTTCAGTCTACCAGGTCACGTCTAGATTGCATCTGTGAATTCTTGTCTGCTATTTTCTTATACTGTGACACACACAAATTGACCACCGTTTTCCTTAGAGACAAGATTGTACCCTTGTAATCAAGGAAGTAAGATGCAGTGAATGCTCCACTAATCTGAAGTCAGTTCTCTCACTGTCTACATCCATGCCCTCTGAAACTTGCATTAACACTACCCTGGTGTCTCTACACTATGCAGTATTTAACACCCAGACAAATCACATACATTTTACAAATAACATTGAAATAAAGTCCCTTAATAAATTACAGTCAAAGATACTTAAAGTGTTATTCTCTCTACAAATGAATGTTTTTCTGTCTTAAATAACTCTTGCACTGTAGACATTGCCGTGCATGCTGAAGCAGGTAGCTTTGTCACAGCCTTATGAGTACAGCTCTGAAGCCAGCATGTCTTTTATGTAACTAAGTCTGGGATGCTTAAAGGAGTGTGCACATACTGTGAACAGTCCTAAAACCAAACAGCGTGCCCTCACACTGGTGCCATCTCTGTCGGCCTCTCAGCCAACACCAATCTCAGCAGGGGAGGAGACCGAGAGTGAGGAGGACAGGCAGTTCCGCAACATCTTCCAACAGATCGCTGGAGAAGTAAGTACTGAGACACCAAGGCACGCTGGTGCAACTGACATTTTCAAATATGCTTGTTTTGTGGCAAGGTGAGGAAACATGTTGTGCGTGGTGTGTTGGGCAGTCATGAACAATCTCAGTCTTTGCAAATAGTCTGGGTGTCTGGGAAAAATTAACCCCTCAGTCTTCGTGCCATCTTCTTGGCCACTATGCAGCAACCTGTCCACTCAGCCCTGAGTTTCCTCTCTTCACAGGACATGGAGATCACTGCCAATGAACTGAAGAAGGTGCTGAATAATGTGGTTGCCAAACGTGAGTGCATCTCCTACGTTTACACTTCTTTGGGACAATGAATTAAATGACTCACTTGTTACCTTTACTCTCCCATTTTATCTCCTATCAGACAAGGAGCTGAAGACTGAAGGTTTCAGCCGGGAGAGTTGCCGTAGCATGATCGCACTTATGGATGTATCCTTTTATTTTGGGAGGATTAACACACCGTCCTACTCACAGAAGTGTCTATGAAATGTGTATCATGGCTATATATATATATGTTATGCTGTATACATGCATTCCTCTCTGGTGTAACGTTTCATATGCTTTTATATTGAAAATCCTGCACAACAAACAACAGAGTTCATGAGAAAAGCACAGTGAAGGACAGACCACTCAAATCTAACCAACTACCAAACCAAAACCTTTTCTGGTAATCAACTCATCTCCTCAACTTCCTTCTACGGTGATTTCACCGATTAGCTGGCAGTTTCAGTATAGCTGTTTCAGCAAGACTGTACCGTTTAACTTTGAACTTTATGTCTAATAGTACAGAACTGGCTACTTTATTCCAGTCATTTGTTTTTAACTTGTTATATTTAGTATTAAAAGAAAACACATAAGTTTATGACTAGCACACTTGTATTTATGAACTTGCTGATGACTGTTTTAAAGAAAATTGCAAAATTAAGCAGTTTGGCTGTAAAGCATGTGGCCCAGCTGAGCTGTGATCGATGTCTTACATTTCCCTGCACACATCCACACCGTGACAGTCTCCACCCGCGTAAGGCGTGACGTCACATACGTCACGTCAACAGGAAGTGTTCACAGCACAGATGACTTTCCTTCTTTTTTTTTTCTTTTCTTTTCTTTTCCTTCCTTTTTTCTGATATTACATATCAGTAGCACATGAGCCAATCTGTGTTTTGAAATCCCAGAGATGCCTGTTATGCATAATTACCTTTAGAACTTGAGACATTTCCTCTATAAAGACTATGGTTTGTAATGAAAACATTAACAAAATGTTTAAAGTAGTAAAAATGTTTTTGCAGATGTAAACACTTGGTCTTCGCTTTCAAACACAAAGGTATAGTAGATGTAGGGAAGACTGGTTGTCAGAGGAAAACAGTGTTTAAAGGTACAGGTTTGACTATGTGGTGTGGATAGGAAAAGAAATGGTGTAGGGGTAATCCTGAAAGAAGAGTATAATAAGAGTGTATTGGAAGTGAAGAGAGTATCTGATAGGATGATTAGTGTGAAACTTGAAATTGAAGGGGCAATAATAAACGTCATCAGTGCATATGCTCCACAAGTGGGATGTGAGATGGAAGAGAAAGAACGTTTCTGGAGCAAGTTAGATGAAATGGTGAAGGGTGGTGTACCACAGGAAGAAAGAGTAGTGATAGGAGCAGACTTTAATGGATATGTAGGGGAAGGTAACAGAGGTGACGAGGAGGTGATGGGTAGGTACGGTGTCAAGGAGAGGAATGTGGAAGGGCAGATGGTGATAGATTTTATAAAAAGGATGGAAATGGCAGTGGCGAATACATATTGTAAGAAGAGAGGCGCATAGGGTGGAAGGTGAATGTAGGTGGACTATGTTCTATGCAGGAGATGCAACTTCAAAGAGATTAAGGACTGTAAACTGGTGACAGGAGAAAGCATAGCTTAGAGGAGCTGTGGTACTGTATGAGGAAGTCAGGAGTAGCAGAGAAGTATGTGTGGATGGTACAGGACATGTATGAGGACAGCATGACAGCAGTGAGGTGTGCGGTAGGAATGACGGACTGGTTCAAGATGGAGGTGGGATTGCATCAATGATCGGCTCTCAGCCCCTTCTTATTTTCAATAGTGATGGACAGGTTGATGGATGAGGTCAGACAAGAGTCTCCATGGACTATGATGTTTGCAGACGAAATCGTGATCTGTAGCGAAAATAGAGAACAGGCGGAAATGAAGCTGGAGAGATGGAGGTATGCACTGGAGAGAAAAGGAATGTTAGTCAGTAGGAGTAAGACAAAGTATGTGTGTAAATGAGAGAGAGGGTGGTGGAATGGTGCAGTTGCAAGGAACAGAGGTAGTGAAGGTGAACAAGTTTAAATAGGGTCAACCCTTCAAAGTAATGGGGAGTGTAGTAGGGAAGTGAAGAAGAGAGTACAGGCAGGATGGAGTGGGTGGAGAAGAGTGACAGGAGTGATCTGTGATAGAAGGACAGCTGCAAGAGTGAAAGGGAAGATTTACAAGATGGTAAGTGAGACCAGCTATGTTGTATGGGCTGGAGACAGTGGCACTGACAGAGACTGGAGGCAGAGTTGGAGGTAGCAGAGTTGAACACGCTGAGGTTTTCGATGGGAGTGACGAGATTAGACAAGATTAAAAACGAGCGTATTAGGGGGACAGCACAGGTAGGACAGTTCGGAGACAAAGTGAGAGAGGCGAGACTTAGATGGTTTGGACACGTGCAGAGGAGGGATACAGAGTATATAGGGAAAAGAATGTTGAGGATGGAGCTGCCAGACAGGAGGAAAAGAGGGAGTTCATGGATGTAGTGAGGGAGGACATGAGAGAGGTTGGGGTGACAGAGGAAGCTGCAGAGAACAGGTTGGTATGGAGCAGTTGAAAGAACAACAAGAAGAAGAAGACAGTGTTTAAAGGTTCAGTTGTTTTGAGTGTTGTCTTAACTGTCTGTAAAGACTGATGGGTCAGGCAGATTGAACCTGCAGGAATTCAAACATCTGTGGAACAAGATCAAACAGTGGCAGGTGGGTGACATGGTTAAGATTAGAGGGACCAGAAACAAATTTGCATCATAAGTGATGTTCTCACAGGATTGAGACTAGACATGCTAGAAGCTGAATAACAGTTTCCTTCAGAACGAATCTTCATTTTCATTTCTCTTGTGCACTAGCATAAATCGACAGCTTGCTGATGTCCCTGGTCACCTGGTTTTGATCTCTTTTTGCAGGGGATCTTCAAACGCTATGACATTGATGTCTCTGGCACCATCAATAGCTATGAGATGAGGAATGCTGTCAATGATGCTGGTTAGAGGCTACATGCGGACAGTCTACCACACATGTCACTATGTCTGTAATCCACAGATCTGTTACACATAATATACAAAAGTTTCTTCTCATTCGTCATGCTTGATTTTACTGCGCCGCCAACAGAATGCCTCAGTATTTTTAGGCCATGAGAAAATGTTCGGAAATGCTGTAGTAAATTGTTGTACAATATTGTAATAACTATTTATTATTCAGCTTCCTGTCTTGCATCCTACACAGGCTTCCGGCTCAACAACCAACTTTATGACATCATCACCATGCGCTACGCCAATGAGAATATGAACATTGATTTTGACAGTTTCATCTGCTGCCTTGTGCGCCTTGAGGGAATGTTTAGTAAGTTTCACTAAATCTTGACTGAAAATGGTGCTCCCCAGAGTGGAGTTTCAAATAAAACAGAAAAAGCAGCACATATTTCAACATCAGCAACATTATTGCCAGCTTTTAAGTGGTAATACTGTCTACATGTGGGCTTCTTCCTCTTTCTTCATGGTCTCTTGGCATCTCCTTCTAGGGGCATTCCATGCTTTTGACAAGGATGGGGATGGCCTCATTAAGCTCAGTGTTCTAGAGGTAAGACCATCTTCATTTAACGAGATTAGACAGGTATCCCTGTGACTGAAGGTGGAAGATTGACTGCTGTATGTGATCAGGACACAGAAAGCACAGATGCTATGTGTGTTGCTCTATCTGCAGTGGCTGCAGTTGACCATGTATGCCTAAGAAGATAGGCCCTGCTCCTCATCAGTGTCTGGACAAGCTGAACTGAATGTGGAAGCCAAACCCAGCCATGTCAGACATTACTTCAGCCAACACCCCACCTAACTCTACTCACCCCTATGCATTGTCTCCCACTCTATGTCTCAGGAAAAGACCACACAACACCTCTGCAGACATACCTCAAGGACAAAGCCAGTTTCTCGCTTTTCACTCATTGTTCATATTTATCTGGCAAGCGACACCAACTACTCTTTTCTTAAAATCCATCTTCAGCCCAGGTCATCTCCCTGGCAAATGCGACACCTCCTAGCTTCTCGCTGGTCTCTCTGCAGTTTTCACCATCAGCTGGAGACATGCTCTGGTGGTACAGTTTAAGAGGCGACTCAGATTCTACGGGTTGCACCTGTCCTGTATCACAGCTCTTCCATCAGCTAAATTCTCACTGTACATTATCCATGTGGTCACTTTCACAGGCTCACTGACAGCAGCATGCTGGTACTGTCTCGTTTAGCACATCTTAAATGCACACATTTACTGCACAGTTCAGGACAAAATGGAAAATATCCACTACATTGCTGGGGGGGAGGGAGTTTAACCACTCGGGATATACATACACTTTCAGCATATTTTGTCGTGTACCACAGCTTTAATTTTATTTTTAGCCATTTTAAATAAATATTTGTTTGAAGATGTTTCTCTGCATCTTGTTTTGAGCGTTTATGCGTTCTTGTGTTTGGCACGGTGTGACGTACTCACAAAACATTAACAAACCATCCCAGATGCTTTGTACGGCCATGGACTTCTAATGTTAACTGTCTTTACAAAACACAGACGGCGATTTACGACCGCAATCGTATTAAACCGACCAGTCGTAACTCTGCCCATGCAATAATTACCTTACACATATTAAGCTGTGTAATGATAATCGCTGATATCGTCAGCTCTGGCTGCGTTCGTCAGGTTTCAGTCAAACATTGTATATTGTATTGTACACTGCATACTACAGTACACTTGGTTTAATAACTGCAGGTGGGGCAGCGCTCGCCATGGCGAGCTGCGTCTGAACTGTTTGTTTCTTTTTCTCCTTGTACATTTCACGATACGGACGAAACGCATCATGTGCCGTCCGTTCAACCACAGAACTGCTAGTGCTGCCGGGAAGTGGGCGAAACTGTCGTACACTCAGCTGCCAGTCACAGTTGTGTGTTGTAAAGTCGATCAGTCGTAAATTGCATAGGTCGTTCGACGACCTGTTATTTAAATGATGGAAAGCGCGCGCGCGCGCACACACACACACACACACACAGCAAATATGAAAATGATATACATAAAAAACATTTGAAGAAAAGTTTAATAAAATCAAAAGCACAAAAATAAATCACATTTGTGAAATATCAGGACAGCCTCCACAGAAAATACCACACAAGGGGCACAGAGACTTTTTTGTGGGGATGGGTGTTACTGTGAAACAGATGCTCAGCGTGTAAGAGGGTACAGGACCTGTACAGTATTCCACAGGAAGACAGGGAATATACCACTGAACACTGGGCACCTCAAGCCAACACCTGCATTGATCCCGCACAGTTATGTTACTTCAAACAAAATAGGTGTTTACAATGTTAAAAAAGGGGGGGGGGACAGCCCCTGGTTGTGCCAAAATGGTTGAAAGCTGCCATATGGCTGCCATACTGAGTACAGA
The DNA here is from genome assembly GCA_025773905.1 of Chitala chitala. NCBI lineage: Eukaryota > Metazoa > Chordata > Actinopteri > Osteoglossiformes > Notopteridae > Chitala > Chitala chitala. The sequence goes on from JABJVR010000872.1 coordinate 9,772, forward strand.
ACCTGGAGTGACCTTCCTTTATTGCCCTGTCTATCACACAAAGCTATACCAACCCCCCCACTCAACACCCAAATCTCTGCCACTGTTTTTACTTCCTCCTGTGTCTCTACAAAACAGCAGCAACCAGTAAGCACATAAATAGTCAGTAAGTATAATTATTATAATTATTTGAAATATTTAGGTTAACAACTGAAGAATTACTTTAACTGTGAATTACAGATGCAAGGCTTAGTGACCAACATGTTTCACTGCATTACTAAGTCATCAAAACAAACGTCTCTTGCAGCTCTTCTGTCAGTCAGCAGAAATCTTAAACATTTTTATACAAGTTATAAAAAAAAAAAACAAAAATTCAGAAGTGGAGGTGTACATCAGTTTTGAAAATGTGCACAACAGTTAAAAGAATAGTCAATAGTGCAACAAGGGTCACATGTGGAAACATTACTACATGTATGATCAATGTCATTTGTAACTGCATGTTAAACTCCTATTCCCAATTTGAAATTCCTTCTTTTGTTTGAACCAAACAGCTTTTCAATTTCAATTTCAAAAAAAGAACAACGGGATGTACATTTTGCTGGAGGAGACTGAATTCTCTCCTTGTTGTGGGGGTATAATTTACAGAACAGAGATGCTTGGCTTTATGGTCTTTCAAGACGAAGCCGAGATGCTCTCTCTCTGCAGGAGATGAGGAACGACTGTCCTGACAGTGCTGGCAGACACCACTGGTGTCAGGCTTCCCAAGGAGATCCCCACAGCAGATTCCTTCCACAGTTTCCTTTCTTTATAAGAGAAGACAGAATGGCAGCTGGTTTTTCCCCACACAACGGTGATATTACATTGTGTCCTGTTTCCCTGTCTGCACAATGAAGAATTCTCACAATCACACACAGTGAGAATGAGGTGTTACTAACATCACACCATCACCAGGGGTTCCCTAGGACTCCAGGGGGCCGCTATCTTCCTCAGCATGTTTCCTTAGGTGCGGGTAGGCATCCTGACGGCAAAATGGAAACATAACATTGATGAAAAACATAGTCCCATGCTATACACAGACAGATGACAAACTAAAGGAGTGGAGAAAAATGCTTCCACACAGGTGCACCGCATGCTACAATTCAGCAATTAACATCCAGTCATACTCTGTGGCAGGTATAAAACACTAAGCAGGCCCAGTTCATACTGATTATGGATCAAGATGGCAAGAGGAAAAGATCTAAAAGACTTTGACAGAGGGTTCATTGTTGGGGCACAGATGGCAGGCACTTCATTCACAAAAACTGCTCAACTGGCTGGTGTTTCAATAGGAACAGTGACTGAAGTCTGCATTGAGATCCATGGCAAAGACATCAGTAAATAAGGCTGAACATTGTTGCTGACAAACGCACCAGTGATGACCACGATACTTGCGAATTAGTACGATATGCAAGAAAAAAAAAAGAGCAACTCTTGCTTGGGTGCCTGAGAATATCAAGCAGGACGCGATCGGACCATTTCAGCAAGAACAGTCCGTCAGCAATAACTTTGTTAATTTTTCCTTTAATTTGTCACCTGTCTGTATACACAACAGCAACAATAGTTAGTGTCATCTTAGAACACACGCTTTTTTATACACCTATTTTCATCTGTTCTGTAGCTACATCATCTAACTGACTCATTCAAAAACATGTATGGCAGTGATGTTACTGTAAAAGTGCCATAATGCATTCACCAGCTGCTTTGAATGCGCTCACTCAGAGTGCTATCCTGCGGCAGACGGTTACCTGTCTGGTTCCGTTCCGCGTGCTGAAAAAGGCCTCGCAGTCCTTCCAACAGCACTTCAGCGACTGTCCATTGGGGTTGGTGTGCTCTGCGACGAGGTGTTGGTAGAGATGCTCCACCACACCGAAGATTAAAGCGCACCCATGCCACTGAGGTCATTAAGGATACTGGGTGTTATCAGAAGACCCTGACCTAGTGAACATTTTCCTCTAATAAATACAAGCAACTCTCAAATACATACCTTTTCAAACTTTTCCTATTTAATAATTGCATTCCTGCACTGTTCCTCATGTGGAAAATTCTAAATGGCTCGATGTGACATGGCCCCTTCTTCAGTCCCTACAGCCATCTTCTCACTCAATCTTCCGACTCTATCTAAACATCTTTTCTTCATCGTGTATTTTTAATTGCATTTATAATTTCAGTATCAGAATCTGACTTTAGGTTGTGATGATCCAATGCATTAAAATGGGACATGCTCCACACAAATAGACAGAACAGTTAACCGTCCCACTACACTTTAGGAAGAAATGAGTCCGAAAAATTTTTAAATGCAATTTATTAAATCTTTTATGAGCCCTCGTGAGAACCTGATTTTAAGGTTGTGTCTTCCACCATTTGGATGGTTTGTTTTATCCCTACATAGCAGTTGTGCTGCATCTGCTCCGTTTCGTCATCAGCATCTTCAGGTGATTCTGTATCATGTTCACTGTCGCTAACATGTTCTGGTTCAGAGTCTGAATGTGACTCCAGTTCTGTTCTATAATCAGAACCCAGCAACAAAAACTTACTGTAAAAATGGCAATCGCCAAAGTTTGCCAAATACTCTGCGGGATTAATCAGGTGGGGGGCTAAATACCCAGACTGGTGAAATTTACTGTTATGGGCTCAACGACCCACCTCTGACTGAGGAGTCACACATGCATGCGTAGTGCATTAGGAATCTGACAGCTACTCAAGGGTACCTCACAGCTGCACCACCGATGAGAAAGTAGCATAAACTGATCAACTGTGGTGTACAACACCCCGTCCGAGTAACGGAGGGTTAAGGTGTACTGGTATCACCCACAAACGTTTAGTAGCTTCTACTACATTCACAAAATTAGCTACTTGACAAATGACTGAAGTTCAATAACCATTTAGGGGGAAAAAGAAAAAAAAAAACTTCAATAACCACGTGCTCTATATAAATAAATATCAATTAAACAGTCTTTGAGCTTTGAATGGGAAAAATTTAACAATGTGAAAACCCAAACTGTGATCAGTCCCTCTTTGCTGTACCTGTAGACAGAGCTCTGTCTTACCTGACAGCGGTAGTTGTGCATGAGGTTCAGTCTGACGGCCTGAACACGCCCACTGTAGCAGCCAGTGTAAACCTGAACCACAGACAGAGCACCACCTTCCATTAACACTCAAAACCAACACAGCTGGATGGCTGCAGATATTCAAGAATGCTTACGGCCACCTCAGAAGTTATTCTATACAATAATATACATCTAATTTTGGGCTCAAACGTACAAGAAAGCTATACACATTTCACACACAATCATTGTTCTTAACGGTATGTGTGAATTATTATAATATATATATTTTTTTTTAAATTCTCCCGAATTTTCATGAAAGGTGTCCTAGGTGGACTGTATGTGATGTGAAGCTCAGCAGAGAGCCCTGTGAGTGAGGCTACCGTCCCTCACCATGCTCCTGTGGACGCTCATACACAGCACCATGTCGCTGTGCCCACCGTACACCTGCAGCCGGTCATGGGACTGAGGTATGAAAACACAGAACATTTCAATAAAAATCAACAATTTCATTCATTCACAATATTGAAATACCAAATGACCATCACCTGTTACCTCAAAGTCCCATCAGCAGAAGTTTCAACAGTATCCTAAAAACAAACAAACTTACCTGTAACTCATAGACTCGAACCAATTTGTCCAGACATGCTGTAATCATCACTTTCCCCAAGATGGCGATCGCAGTTACAGCATGGCTGTGACCTTTGTAGATCCTGTGCAGCTCCCCTGTCTGCATAATTAACGCAAATACATTATAGGGACTGGGGCAAAAATCGAGAAAAGACAAACTAGAAGGTGAGACAAAACAGGGGATTAAGACTCACGTGGATGTTATGGGCACGTACGGAGTGGTCACTAGAGCCGCTGAAGACAAGGTCATCCACCACCTGAAAACAGTTGAGAAAACAGGGAACCATCAGAAGGGCAATGGCAGGCCAGCCAGCCGACCGCAACAGCCAGACAGCCTTCCTGGCAGGGGGAATGAGGTCGTGAGCTTACTAGACCGATAACAACATTTCAATATGATACTAAGAAATGTTGAGTTTTGAAGAATGGTACATAATGACAATACAACTGTACACATAACTCTTCCCTAAAGACAATACACCTTTAGGGCAACTTCATGGGGGGGAAAAAAAAAAAGCCATGCTTAACTTGGCAGAATGTACAAGCAGTAAAATTAAACACCTCCAACCTCCAGCTGTGACATCAAATGTCATCACTAACCGAGAATTTAAAAATAATAATACCTACACTTGATTAAACAAACATTAGATGACGCCTTATTGCTAAAGGGTGCTGCCCCCGAATAACAAATAAATTGGCCTGCACATACAGATAATTGGAGACCCCTGTCTAAATGTGTTAATGCTGAAGTTGCCATCATGCGAGCGGATGGAAACGGGGCTGCAGCTCTAGCCATGCCCAATGTTAGCCTACGAGGCTAAGCCAGCACAAACAGGAAGAGCATTCGCTCTATAAAAATGTTAGAATCGATTATGATATTTTGACACTTCGATGTCTTTTGACCCCTACCTTCATGCAGAGCACGGTTTTTGCATGGCCCTTGAGTGTGCGGAGCAGGAGACCGTTTCTGGCATCTCGCACACTAATGGTGCAGTCATAAGATCCAACCAGCAGGAGGCGCCGAGCCCCCTCCTTGGTGGACGCCAAGCAACTCACTGCTCTTGGCCCATGGCATTCAAACACGTCCAGCTGTTTGTTTGTCTACAAGGGAAAGGGACAATGGGTGCATGTTAAAGACACTCTTACCAAAGGGGACAAGACGGCTAAAGGACTGAACACTAAAACAGCTCTCGCTTCACCACTGAAGAACAACCCAACACCTCCAGCTTTCTACCAGAAATCACACCAAATATTTTACAAAGCCTTAAAGCTTTTTAGAATAGTTGGTGTGAAAGGCCAAACATAATGTTTCAGTATAGTATATTTAAACTCTTGTTTAAGGTGAATCTGCTGCTAATATGACGTCGAGAGACTGGACAAACCTTCAGGTTAAAGGTGACCACACTCCCATTGGCAAGGCCCGCAAAGAGGATTTCCCAGTTACTGTGCATGCACAGAACCCGGTCCAACAAGCAGAACTGTTCCACACACTTCTGAGTCTGTAAGCAGGAGAGGCAAGAGGGAGAACGCAGGACATCACAGAGGTGGAAAGAAATGGAGAGGAAGAGTGATAAAACAGGAGACATAGCAGCAACGAGTGGGACATTCTTCTGGTAGGGAAAATTTCACATTCTTAGACAATTATTATTTTTTTTAAATTAAAAGCAGTTTAAATGGATTAAACAGGATCGATCTTGCGCAAATGCAGCACCTTGAGGCTGTAGCAGAGAACTGTATGATCACTGGAGCCTGTATACAGGTGGGTCTCCAACCCCGGGCCGGATGACACCAGCAGACAGTTCACCTTCCCAACATGGCCTGTGAAAACTGCTACGCACTCCCGGGTCTGCAAACAAGTCACCCCGAGAGAGAGTGACAGAGACACTAATTAACCGTGGCTTTGTGCTGCCCTTCCTCACTAGTTTCATGTTACTAGCTGTGTGCCTCTGCTAACGGGTTTTCCTCCCCTATAAACAAGAGCTACTTAGTCTTAAAATAATACAGACTTGTTGTACTGTGACTGCGTTTGAGGGGAAAGTGAACAAGTTAGTAGGTCATGTAACACAAGAGTTTGTTTTCACTGTTTATACACACTATATTAGGAACGAACACCATCTTTGCATTTATGCGCAATTAGTGCAGACTGCATAGGGCATAGGACACCAAAGACATTTCTTTTGTGCTTCTGTAACAGAATAAAAACTATTATGGTAGAAATCCCTGGTATCAGGACAAGAGTGAGTCCCCCAAGGAAGGGACTCCAGTCTTTAGCTCAGTGGGCTAATCGTCTAGTTGTGTTAAATGTTACGCTCTAATCCCCTATGCAAATTTCATTACAGTAGTTACCAGGACTGAATGACAGATGCCGACTGGAAGGCAAGTTCAGCGAAGGAAAGCCAGGCTTACGACAATGCTGAAGACCCGCACAGTCTTGTCCCCTGAGCAGGTGTACAGGAAGTCTCCATGGATCTGCAGTGCGTTGACTGCTGTCTGGTGGCCCTCAAACGACCCTTCACTGGGTTCTTCTTTCCCTTCCAGCTCCAAGTACACATCAGCTACAGACGTACACAGGCACGATTAACGCCTTCTCAGTGAACGCAACAGAAAGACACGGGCAGCTCAATGTCTATGCTAGAACTGGCGGCAAACTTCCACACATTCAAATTTACTGCAAAGATAATGTATTATTCACGTGTGCATGAATATACCAAGATGTTATATTTGTAAGTAACTTATAAAAGCCAGGCAACTATGCTAATTGTATCAGCTATGAGTTAGGCTGCGAGTTATAAATTCTGAATTGTCATTATGGAAAAAACCTTAAAACCTCAATGTCACTTTCAGGTTTCTTTTCGCGTCCAAAACGGTTTCATTAATGTGAAATTTGAAAATACATACTGCAAAAGACATACTGCATGCCAGCGTGCAACAGAAGAAGCATTACAATGTACAAGTTATGACCTACATGAGCATTTTGCTTCCATTTCACTGACCAAAGGTGGCTGGATTTCACTGGAAGAACAAAAGATGATTTTTAGTGATCTTTTGGTTGTCCATGCAGCGTCAGCAAAACAAAGCCAGTGACGACGATCTATCCCATTTCACAGCAGGGGCTGGTGATGGCACAGGAGTACTCATGACCTAGTTGATTCCTTGTCATCATAACTAACATGGGGGTTAAAGGACGCAGCCCTGACCTTTTGGCTTCCTTGTCTTCGACAGCTGCGTTCACCTCGCTGACTGAGCTGTCCTCGGTACAGACTGTCCTTCCCAGCATGGCTATGCTGCTGTGCGACACTATTTGGGCAGAGCTTTGCTCCCCAGGTGTGTCTTCTGCCTCAGATGAGTTCACAGAAACCGCCTCCATGGGTGTGGCCTGTGGATGTTCCACAACTGCCAAAGAGGAAGACGAGTCGCTGTCATTCTCTCCTTCATGGGGCTCTGACAGGACTGAGGCCGAGACCGCAGACTTGACCACCTCCCCATCTTCTTCATTTCCTTGTACAGTGGGTGCAGCAGGGTTGGGAGTGCTCACTGCTAGGCTTTCTGCCATCATTTCCGGTTTGAAAGGGAGGATGCAGCAGGCTGAGTCCTCCTCTTGTGCATTACTACTTTTCAAAATAGCCTCTGTTTGTACTTTTTTCTTTTTCTTTTTTTTCTTTTGATATTTTTTCTTTTTAGACAATGAAGGGGTGCTGGGAACTGTGTTATGATGTGTGCAATCGCTTTTAGAACCTCCAGGGGAAGCCTCTGGGACTTTTTGTGGAGCAGATGTGCTCCCGCTCTGGCACTCAGATGATGATGACCTTCTTAAGGTACCTGATAGCTCCACAGCATTATTCTGACCAGAGCTCATGGAGATGGACAGGTGCTCTATAGGAACATCTCTAAGTGTATTTTCAGCAAGATCTGGGTTTGGAGGACTGGTGGACTCCTGCTTAATGCAAAGGGGTACTGTAATGGCAGAAGTGGGATGGGCAGGCAAAATGGAAATTACAGGAATAATTTGGCTGGGTGAAGTAACTGGTGAAAGCTGTCCAGGAAGGTGGGGATAAGCATCCTGTTTGACGGTGGAGGAAGATGGCAAAGCAGACATAGCAATGGCAGAAGCTGTGGAAACTTCAGAGGTAATTTTGCGATTAGGTCCACCATCATATCTCACTGGAAAACAAAACCATAAAAGTTCAATGTTTTACATGCACTTCTATCGATGGTGTTCCATTAATCCTGCATTATGGCATATACAATTACAATAAGCAGACAGATGCAGACTAGGTTAATGACAAACATTCCATACCACTCAATGTACCTTGTATTCCTTGCAGAATTTCTATGCGTTTCATTCGCAGCATATTCATTTCAGCTGTAATCTGTAAAAGGCAGAGTTAAATATACATTTAGATGTTTATAAAGCACAAATCCACAAAAATACAAGCTGTGTAGCTCTGTGATTGTCAACTGATATGGTAGACATGTACAGTCCGGTACTGAAAAGGCAGGCATCACATCATCTCACCTGCTGTTTGGCCAAAAGGAGGCGCTGCAGTTCCATGTATGCTGCCTGCAACGCTGCTCTGGCCTGGACCAGGCTCCCGTCCAGGGCCTGCAGGGACCCGTTCAGCTCCTCCTCCCTTAGGGACACAGAGAGCAGCTCATGCACCTGACTGCTCTCTGCAAAACGCACACCGAGGTGCGTACAACACACAGACACCAGTCCCAGAAAAGAAAAACAGCATTAACACTCGGGTCAGCACATCTGAAGAGAATTACACCAGCTAACTAAAGACGGTCAGTTATGCACACTGGCTAACTAAAAACTGAGAGATAACCAGAAAAATGTATTTCAAATGCATAAAGAATATTAATATGAAACCTTTATAGACATTCTACTGAGAAAGCCTGCTGACCACAGTTCTCTTATGGAAAGCTAAAAAGACTTACCCTTGTTTTTCTTTTTCCTTGCAGTTTTTTTTGACCCGGGAATGACATTGGATGGATCATGCTACCAGAAAACAAGAAAGTGTGTGAACATATCCATTTGGTTTCAAATAAAGAACACAGCAGCAAACACAATGGCAGCCATGGCAATTCTATAGCTACTGTTGTAGGAGTTTGAACAGATTTCCAGAGTAGCAGTGCTCAAAAGTCCAAATTTTTCATTGCAAAATTCTGCACTTTCCAATATATTTTTCTTCAAAGCAGAGCTAGGAGAGGATAAAACAGGGACCAGGACTTCTCCAACAGCAGGGGACTGGAGCATACTCACTTCACCACTATGGGTTAGGAATGAAACAGTACATGGATACCATGTAGGGCTGCAACCAATCATTACTTTGATAAATCAATCAAGTGATTGTTAATTAAATTAGCTGGCTAACTGCATGATGCAAACATATTTAAAATTGGGTACAGAAAAACAATTTCAAGTACAGTGGAAGCTTGGATTGTGAGTAACTTGCCTTATGAGTGCTTTTAACTTAGTTAACGAGCGACGTCTTGCAAGACGAGCATTTTCACATCAAGTATGATGTTTTTTATATCATATCATACTTCAAATGAGATTAGGAAGGTGTGCAAAATGTGGGATACAGTATAACATTTTGTACAAAAGCACCACCCGAATAAGGCTGTAGCAGCGCGAACGACGAATCTGTTCAATGACAATGCAATGTCACATTTCCGCGAAATCCTCACACTGGGGTAAAAGCGAGTGTCAGTGGATGGGTTCGTGTTAAATACGAACGAAAGGAAATATGTTCTAGTGAGTCAAAAGATGACAGTGAATCCAAAAAAGTGTAAATTAAGTGTAATCAGTAGTGTTAGTGAAAGTCGTTCAAAAGACAGAACTCCTGAGATTTCAGATGTTCTCATGGAAGGACATTCTCCAAGCAGTAACCCTCCTCCTCCTCTCCATCACACCAGCGACTCTTTTGAAAGGTAAAGTGCAGGTTGTATTATTTTTACTTTATACCGTGTATTAATCATTGTTTGTTTCCGATATTAGGGACAATAATTTGTCCATAAAATACCATAAAAAATTATTTTTATATGAATAATTTTGGGTGTGTGGAACGGATCATCTGACATTATTTGTAATGGGAAAATTCACTTTTGTATACGAGCGTTTTGGATTACGAGCACTGTCGCGGAACGAATTATGCTCTAACCCAAGGTTCCACTGTAATAATATTGTACGAAGTATTGATCAATTAATTCAAAACCGTATAGCATAAAGACTCTACAGAAGACTTGCGTCACAATGCAATAGTGCAAGCATGTCAACACATCGCAGGCCAATATTGCCTGCTGCAGAAATCTGGAGCACAATATGTCAGCATATGTAACTGTCTAATGAGAATGCACTTATGCACTTCGGTTAGCTGTGTGTGTCTGCAGGTTGTAGTGGTGTAACAGACTGTGTGTGTCTCTCTGCAGGTTGTAGTGGTGTAACAGACTGTGTGTGTGTGTGTGTGCGCGTGTCTCTGCAGGTCGTAGTGGTGTAACAGACTGTGTGTGTGTGCGTCTGCAGGTTGTAGTGGTGTAACAGACTGTGTGTGTGCGCGTCTGCAGGTTGTAGTGGTGTAACAGACTGTGTGTGTGCACGCGTCTGCAGGTTGTAGTGGTGTAACAGACTGTGTGTGTGCGTGCGTGTGCGTGTGTGTGTGTGTGTGCAGGTTGTAGTGGTGTAACAGACTGTGTGTGTGTGTGTGTCTGCAGGTCGTAGTGGTGTAACAGACTGCGTGTGTGTGTGTGCGCGTGTCTCTGCAGGTCGTAGTGGTGTAACAG
>JABJVR010000873.1:0-20246 GCA_025773905.1 Chitala chitala
ACTGTGGGAGGAAACCAGAGCACCCAGAGAAAACCCACCAAGCACAGGGAGAACATGCAAACTCCACGCACACAGACGCAAGGCAGGAATTGAACCGCAGGCCTGGAGGTGCGCGGCGACAGTGCTAGCCACCACGCCACCTCTGTAATAGCAATCAGCATTCATTCATTTTCCATACCACTTCATCTGCTAAGAGTCCCCGGAAGCCAGGAGACTTGGGGCAAGGCACCAACCCACCACAGGACACACAAAAAATGGGCAATGTTGGAGACACCAATAAACCTAACCAGCATGTCTTTGGATTGTGGGAGGAAACCAAAGAACACCCACCAAGCACAAGGAGAACATGCAAACTCCACGCACACAGACCCAAGGCAGGATTCAAACTCCAGGCCCAAAGGGGTAAAGCAGCAGTGCTAACCACCATGCCACTGTACCATCTAACAATTGATTTTCACTTACTAATCACAACCAGATACTGTAACAAAGTTATAAAGTTAATTATCTCATTGTTAATATGCCTGCCCGTCTATCCAAATTACCCAGACTTCAACATATATGCAATTCTCAGCTAGGATGATGTACGGAGATATGTACTCTGTACTGTTGGACGTCTGTCCCTGAGGATTTCCTCAGCATTCCAGATCAGCTTTTGCAGATCAACATCCAGTCCAGAAAATGGACATGCTGTACAAACTTCTCACAGCTCTAAAATACTTTTTTTTTCCTTTTTGTGTAACGCATCTCTTCCATGACATGCTAGCACAGGAGTCGCATGATTCTACACTTGTCTCCATGCTGCCACACTGCCAGCAGCGGATGTCGTACTTCTTAATCAACCACTGTCGTTCTGTCCCACATCCTGACTGAACGTAAACTGAAAAGATAAAAAGCTCAATTTCTACCACTGACAAATTTACTAAATTGTGCTAATATGGCTTACTCTAAACCAGGGGTGGGCAATCACAATATTAGAGGGCTGCAATGGATACAGGTTTTTACATTTTCTGCTTTTAATTGAACCTTAATGTCAATTTAACATTTATTGACTTTTGTATAACTACTGTGCCAGTCCAGGAATTCTGAACAATCTTTATTCATTTTTAATATGAATTTTAAGAGCATGACAAAGACGTGATGTTGCTTCTTAATATTTTTAAATAGTTATGGCATATTTTAATCAATTTGTTGTTAATAATCACTTAAGTCACTGATCCTGATTAAGCATTCTTTGTCATTGGCACCGTTTCTGCTGTTCATTAATTATTAAAATATGAATACAGTCAATGATTGCAGGTTTGACACCATGCTGAATTATCCAGACGTTTTCTGCTCTGATTCTGCAGTTAGTGATATTGTCATGTATGTATACATATTTTTGTGACAGGGCAACAGTCTCAGTTTTAACTTTCTTCTTTATAACTTTTATTTTCTCTCAATAAATTAGGAAAACTAAGCAAAGACATGTGCAAATGATCAGAAGTAATGAAGAGACGCAACGAAGTACTGATATTTAATTAATACAGATGTAAAATTAAATTGAAAGAATTGCCTGAAACACAAACCTTCATCCAAAAAGAGCAGGTTAGTTGTTTATTACAAATTACAAATTACAACAAATTAGTTGTTTAGAGCAGGTGCCCTCACCTGCTCTAAACAACTAATTTCACGAACGTAATTTTACAGTATTGGGACAATATTCTAAATCGTTCACACCTTTCTTGTGCTACAATATTTTGCTATTGAAAAAAATCGGTATTACATTACATCTGTATGATGCCTCACAGTTTTATCTTCTCGTAATCGCATTTTTCGAATAAAACCAAACTGCCTTTTGGGCCCCGTGACATGAATCTTTCAACTCAAATATTTAGTTAGTAAACGTCAGACAGGTGGGTTGCAGTTTCGTCTTTAAACAATTGAAATGCATTAAAACGTATTTTAGCCATGTTTAAAGATAGATGAAGGTTCTAGATTTTAACTGTACCGAATTAACAAAATGTGGTAAAACCCAAATGCACATTGCTTTATGCGGTACGGTACAACTGAATAGTACACCCATACGATTTTCTGTACTCATACTTTCCGTACCTGCCAGTCTTGTGGCACGTATAGTTACACCGGCATTCCCCGAGTTGACAGCTGCATAGGCTGTACTCTACGCATGTGGGCATAGCTGTTATCGGCGGTATCCGATAGTACAAGAGCTACTTCACAAAGCTGGCTAAGTAACTGTGTTTATCTGCGATCATCAACAGATTATGAACATATTCAAACCAAAATGCATTGCAAAGAATTAAATTATTATAAAAAAAAAAACACAGCACAGCTCTTAAAAGGACAAAGATTGCAGGACTAAAATAACTTTTATCTTCGAATGGTGGAACTTACCAAATGCATCCGTTAACGCAAACAAAACCAGATAACCTAAACAGAAATTTAGCCGCAGTATGAAAATCCCCATGTTACGAGCAAAGGCTGTGGTCTTGTACTGCGCCAACCCGCTATGCAACGCAATCCACGTTCGCTGTCTCTAAGCCTGGCTGCGCTACAGCTGGGCCACCACTAAAGTTAATTATGAAGTTTTCTTCTTCCACCCAGGAAAGTTATTATACACAGTGAGGGAGGATGGAGTGGGCTGTACTAAAACCCCACGGCTGGGTTGCGTGCGCTCAAGAACTTCCTCGGCGTGTCGTCTGTTGTGTTACCTGAAGTGGTTTCTTCTTGCGTAATGTTACTTACTCATACTTTATGATAATTAACATTTGTAATCTCTAATTGTTTTAATCAATAAATTGTTACCAGATCGCGACAACGTAATCATCCAACAATGCAATTCACCATTCTCATTCACTCGTCCTTAAAATGGGTAAATGTCATCAGTTTAAACATTTTAACACAGTAAAAATACATTTATATTTGCTTTTATATGTCATCAGTATCTTTGGTGCATAACGATTTAACTATAACTTGCATTAGGGGTGACTAACAGACATTTTTCATAACGGTTCTTCACATCGCAGCCATATATTGTACGCCGTCACATCATAGGGTATCTGTAAAAATACGCATAGGTGCTAAGTAATTTGATGAGGAATTATAACATCAGTGGTAAAATATCCCTTTTGTTTCATGGAAATTTTTACGTAGTCAATTTTCATAGCAGCGCAGATCGAATATGAAGAGTAACATTATTAAACAAACATTGCTATATTTGATTGAAATTAATTAAACATTGAATGAGAGTCAGATTTCCATGGATTCTTAATTTCATATTTTAACTATTTGGTATAACACTGTCTTAATTTCTTACATATACAGTAAGAGACTTTAGGGTGAAAATGGAGCTATAGCGTCCCGTACTGGACACCATTGTTTTCACTCGTGGGAAACGAGTGCAATGTCCTTGACGTCTGCTAAAATTGCAAGTTTCAAATATATGCATATATATAATATACAAAAGCGTGCACTACAAAGTTAGAACATGTATGTTACTTAGAAAATATTACATTTGCCCTTTATAATGTCATTAGCGTCGTTAGTTCAGATGAATTCGGGATTTCAGCACCAAAGATTTTAAGTATAGCCCCGAATATTTTCGCCTTGAAAAGCAGCTGAGCCAGGATTTACTGATGAAAATGGTATTTATGTGTGTCTTGTGAAATGGGATACTGGCATTGTCGATATTATAATATAATAATGTAGCTTAGAATTTGTGTCTTTATGGTGCTGAAGACGAGATATATATGTGACATTTAATATTTTTTTTAACTGACAGTTTTATGATAATCTGTACTAGTGGTATTTCATAGTCAATGATTGCATGCCTTAGTCCCCTTGTATATTAAATGAATGTTAATGATAACTTGGGTGTTTCGTATACCATTACATCAGTGCTGAGATATTGTGTGCAAAGTCACAACTTTAATTTTACATTGCAGATCAGTCAGGAAGGTCACAAGAGGAGATAAACACCAGTTGTAGTGAAGTAGATGACCTAGGATTATTACATAATGGGCCAAAACAAGTCACCCTTAAAGTATATCCACTGACCAGCTTTGTGTGTTAAAATGCCAACTACAGTAACACTTTTGACTTTTCCACCACAAGACCTAACAGCAGCCAATTTAAGAAGAGAAAGTGTGAGCAGTGCATAAATGAATAGAAAAGATAGGTGGCATTACAACTTTAGAATGTGTGTGTGTGTGTGTGTGTGTGTGTGTAAGAGAGAGAGCGAGAGAGAGAATATTCATTTACTATAAAAGTAATTATAACTTCCCCAACCTACTGATGCTGATCTTCCTACAAAATAGAACAGACAAAAAGAAAACAAAAGGCACGCCTTAGGCAAACTTGACTTAGACCCCAATCTTTTTAATAGCTATAAATGCCTCTGGTCATTGCCATATAATGGAAATGAGTTTAATGGCTCACATGTTCAAATTGCTTGACCACCGAATCGCCAAAATCATGATGAACTGGAAGCCCAAGCTGGAAACAGAGACAAGGTCATCCATTAAAGACCAGCTGGGTGACCTGTCCTGAAGATCTAAAAGCTGTTGATGTTGAACAGGATAAATTACCTGCCAAACTCTTTGTTGAAAACTGCCGCCCAGTGCGCTGAATGGCACGGTAGGATGTAAGTAAGCATATCATTGAAAACTAATCTGTCTGCATGCAATAGCCTATTGTTTCATACGAGAAAGAAAGAGGATGAGATTGAGAGCCAGAAGGATCACAGATTGCCCAGTCAGCCACCAAGAAGAAATTTATATTGCAGTGTTAAATCAGAGAGTCAATTCAGTCTGCTTTTTTTTTTATTAAGTCATGTATTCAGAAAGTGTCAGCTTTCTCCCTTTCTTTCTGCCTGGCAGAGTGCTACGTAATGGGTGCATGGAGCCTGCAGATCTAAAAAATAATAATAAAATATCTTGACCCCTTCCCCATCCACAACCTCAACCTTTCATCATTCCCAACTAAATTATGTCTTTTTCAGTTTAACACTAACAAAGATTTCTGTAATTTCTGATGAAGCAACAAAACACTGGCACTCCATGGAGGCTAATAGTTATTTAGACACTTCTGTGTCATTTGAAATTTCGTGAAACTCTCTCTTTAAATGCAAAATAATATTATCTGCTGTATTTCTTTTTATATGGCTTATTGTCCATCAGTCCTGAGTCAAAGCAGAAAACCTCTACATTTGATGGATGTGAATGAAGGCAACTGCAAATTCCCATTGCTTATGATTAAATTGGGCAGTTTATGCTTATGACATTTTAATGCTCTCTCATACTTGACTTGTCCTGTGGTTTGTGATGTACATTATGTATCCAGGAATGATTCCCCAATGGAAACTCATAAGATAATGAGCAATAAAAAAACATGTAACATATTCTATCAGTATGTTAAAAGCTTGAGAGGCTTTCATGGCTTGTGTATGCACTGTGCCCTAATGTCTGTGCACTGTGGCAATCTGATGTATAAATAGAAATTTGATTCAATTAGGACATGAAATGATAATGAAGAAAAGAAAACATACCCTGACCCATGTAGCCACGCGTTAAGGGCGCCCCATTATCTCTATAATGCAACTTAATGAATAATGAATAAAGACATTATCATAGTATTAAAAACTGTCCTCCTCTCTCTCATTCTCTTTCTCTTTCTCCCTAAACACATTGTCTTGCAGTTCTTGTCCTCCTGTAAAACAGTAAGAGCGTCATACTCTGACTTTCATTTGAGAGATTTTGAATCCCATGCAGTTTGTAATGTCTTTGCATTTAATGTGAAAAATGAAAATACGTTGCTCGATTGGCGATCGCGGAGAATTGTCTTCTCAATAAATACTGAAAATTAACTTGCTAAGAAGGTAAAACAGACATGAAAGAGAAGCAAGGACTATAATGTTAAAAATAAGGCAAACTGCTGTCTCATTGGAACAAGTTTTCTGCAATAAAAATACAGCCACAAAGTTAATAGTGGACTTTGCTAATGTAATGGTTATGCACAACTAACATGTACACATTCACTTTGTGTATTCACCGTATCATTGGTATATCGTAATTTTTATCCAAATAATTCAAAGGTACAGATACAATAATTTAAATATATAGTTTTCAGAAATTACATATTGTGTAGAAATTCCCTTATCTGTGGCCTATTTTACGATGATTCTTGATGTATGTGTTATGAAGAGAAAATCCAAAACAAGAGAATTACAAGTTCTATGTCACGCATTGCTCAAATAGTAATACGCATACGATAAATGTCAATTAATAATAATTATATGTGTGTGTGTGTGTGTGTGTGTGTGTGAGTGAAATTTAAACATCGCATTGGTTTAATTGATCTGTGACTCTTATGTCAAAAATGCAGGTTTTTTTTCGACTATCTGTGTTCTTACACACAACCTTGTTGAAGCACTACGAGAACAAGTCATCTAGAATTCGGCATGTTCTTCTTGCGTTGCTAGGGAAGGATTTTTGGTCCTTGGTTTGTGTTGCTAGGCTGCAGATGCTGCTGTATCAATAACAAAATATTTTGTTCTTAAATAATTTTCTCAGGAATAAAATTGTATAAAAAATAAAATGTCTGTTGGACCTGTAATAATGTAATTTAATGAGTAATTCACAAAACGACACAACTACTGAACACCATAAAACAAATGTGTAGGCGGGAGTTTTATATCAAGAGACACACCTACACGCTGAGAAGGACGCAGCTATACAATACGACGAAACATAAGTAGATGCATCGAAACCTTACATTTAGGAGTGGGAACGTGTCTCCAGTTTGCACCCTTGTTCACACACCATTATCACAAAGTAAAGTCATTGACGAGGTGCATAAAAACCGCAAAGCCCCGATTGTACCATATTCAAATTCGTGTTCTTTACCAGTAGACCAAATAATTGCTTATATACTGTAAACATCTCCATAGTTGGTGGTTCATGACGAGCAGCACAAGTGAGCATTTGTCTATATTTGCTTCGCTTCAAACCATGCTGGAGATTCTTATATTCTCACAAACAGCATTGTGAAGGATTCTGTAGCCTAACCATGGCTGTGTGCACCCTGGATGCGCACCCTGTGATTATTTAGCACAGGGCACTGAATATATCAGTTACAAATGAGCAACATTTACCGATAATTGCCAAGTTTCAGTGTAGTTACGGCAGACT
This sequence comes from Chitala chitala, assembly GCA_025773905.1. Lineage (NCBI taxonomy): Eukaryota > Metazoa > Chordata > Actinopteri > Osteoglossiformes > Notopteridae > Chitala > Chitala chitala. The sequence continues at coordinate 7,185 of JABJVR010000873.1, forward strand.
GTAAGCGCGTTATTGTTTACAGTACTGAAAACTGCAAAACCAAAGGCTAGGCTATAAAACCATGTAAACCGCCCCCCCCACACACACACACACAGAAATACACATAATTTGTTCTGCTTTACCATTACTAAATACGCCTCAAGTATTCTCTATAATTTCCGTGAATAAAATACGTATTTTACTGTGAATTAATGCGATAGACGTTAAAATTAATGTAACAACACAGGGTCGCAGTTTTCCACACTGGCCTTCCACGTGTACACGTTCTCGGTGTCAATCGTCTGACATACATTCGCCTAATTCATATTTGTTTAAACCTCTACAAAAGAAGATCAGGAAGATGTGTAGGTAGGTAAAGTGACAGATGTTACAGTATTATCTACGAGGGCTGTTACCTTTTCGTCCCCTCTTCATATTTATTATTTATTTACTTATTTACCTTCCTGGCTCTTTTCATGCAAGTACAACACACGAACACACACGTAGTAAACGTAATATGTTCCACTGTACCTTGTGAACGTATTAAAGGCCAGCAGTAAAATGAGATGAACATTTACTGTACTTAATACGGAATTGATGTGCAATATTTTTTCAGTAGCGTTTCAAATTGTCGTCTTATTTAAGTCACAGTTTGGAAAAACAAGTTTCTTTTCCATGTCTCGAAGTTATGATGTGCACTACGCGTCAGATGAGAAATTTAATAGTGAAACTAAAGCAAAATGAAGACAAGACCGATAACAACAGTACAACTTCACATTATTGCTCATTCCATCTCATTAGATCACAAACTCCCCCAAATCTGCGGTGGTGTAGTCCGCTGGGGATCATAATCCATTTGGAAAAGATGTAGCTTTTTTTGAATAAGGGCACGAAGAAACCCATTTCGAACTGCGCTTGGAGTCCCCAGTGAATACGGACGAAGAGCGAAACACTCCTGACACGAATACCCCAGGGAAAATATTGGACGCTGAATATACAATCACTGTAACCGTATGCAGTTATGCCAACAAGTATTTTCTCACTCAAACATTGACTTGCAAAGATAAACGCAATGACTACTAGGCGTTAGAAGTGATAACTACTTCAATAATTTAAGGACAAATACATCAAAACGGTCTGCATTTAGTGTTGCTTTACTTTGAACTACTTTTAGGAAGTATCGGAAAAACTGCAACCAGTCTTTACCACTGATTTAGTGCACTGTTGCACCTTTCAGGAATTCAAGGATGAACGGCACATTTTTCAACGATACTATGGCGATGCTCGGCATGTTCAACCGGAGCCAGCACCTGGCTGGCACGCTGATTGACTGCTGTAATGGGAGCGCAGTGACCACAAACGACGGAGGTCCCCTGGTCCTATCATCCGAAGAGCGGAACCTCTTCATCATGCGCGTCGTTCAGATTGCAGTGCTGTGCGTGCTATCGCTCACCGTGATGTTTGGCATATTTTTCCTTGGATGTAATCTTATGATCAAATCGGAAAGTATGATTAACTTTCTTGTGACGGACCGGAGACCTTCCAAGGACGTGGAGGCTGTCGTCGTTAGCCTGAGCTGAATCAGATAGCGCTTTATTAATTAACCATTCCAGAGTTATCATGGCCGGCTCTTCTGAAGTCCAGTACGAACTGAAAAATATTTTTAAATATTTTTTTAAAAGACGATGCTTGGCTGTTACATGCGGTGCACTTGTTTTGATTAAACTAATATATCTGATTTCTGTTTCTACGAACAATTAAGAAAAGACGGTAACTTGGAATGATTGGTAACAAATGTCAACCGTATATTACTTATAGTTGGTATGTTTAACAGGTGACAGCATTTTTCATGTTTGACATTGCCTGGAAGTACGTTGTTTATGTTTCATTCAGTTACACACACAAAAAAAAACACTAGGAAATGTGTTGCATGCAAAGACTGCATGCAAATAGCGTCAGTGCTGAATCAATGTACAATAATTTTGTAATGTACAATAGTTTCGACGGTGCAAGAGGAACTTTCGTAGTCTGAAGAAACCAGGCATGCGCATGATAAGCAGCCATACATTTTTATTCACGTGCCTTTGCTGACTATCACGTTTAATATTACTGAAAAGCACGAACAACTTGATTATTTGATTTTTAAATAGTTATTTTCGACTTTTATGAACCGTAAAGACCTGCATGATTTTGTACCATAAAGACCTAACATTTGTTCTTGCACCAGAAAAAAAAGGTTTGCATGGTGGAAATTATTTTAAATAATTGTTCATACAGTTTATTTAAATATACTGGATATTCAGTAGGTTATAGGCTACAATATAAAAAGTTTGGCTGTTACTCGTAAACCATATGTCATACAAGTATCAAGTTTTATGACCTGTTATTTTAAAAATTCTGTTCTGCCACAATTCCAGCAATTTAATATTCGTGTATTGCTAAAAAAGAAATTTAACACAAATTAACAGCAGCAATTCAAGTATTGAAATAATTACAAGTATATTGGCCGTGTATATGAACGAACTTAAGTATCTTTTAGACGTGTTATTTCCGATTGAATTTTACTGGTAAATCTGTATGATACTGGCAAATAAAGATGTGAAACAACGATATTTAAATGGCTGTGGTGTTTATGATACATGTGATTGTGTACAGTACATGGACTTGCAACTACTTTGTGTACGGGCATAGGGGTCAGACTTAGGTTTATTATTTACAAAACAACGCAATGATTATTTCAGTGTTTATAAACGTTTGACAACAGAGGTGTTTTAAACTTTACTGTAAGGTACTGGACTCCTTTAGTTGGCTCTAACGCAATCACTGAGAGAGAGACGTCCAGATTGTAACTGTGTAGTTGTGCCACTTTGACTGAATTGGCGGGGGCGATGTAAATAAAATTAGTAAAAAAATTCTGATTCAACTGGCCACACGAGTTCTGTTCTCCTTTAGCGAAGGACTTCAAAGCTGTATTTTTAAGACTGTTTTGTGTGTATGAAGTAAACAGTCACGATTCATTAATACGCATATCAAGATAATTCCAGAATCAATACAACGTAAGATGCAAAACAGTTTAAAAATCAATTAACATCATACTGCGCAAAGAAATAATATGACAGAACAAACCAGCACGCTCTGAAACTGGTGTTTTTTTTTTTTGGCACGAACACACAAACTATTATATTCCTATAATTTAAGAGAATTTAAGTTAGTTTGGTCTGGATAGCCAAGTTCTAAGAACAGTATAATGAAATGGTTCGGGAAATATTCAAGTCCGTGCGGCTAGCATGTTATGGCAGCATTTAAAGCAGTTACTGATCTCGCTGGCGTTGATGCGTTTGTGAAGAAACTTCTTAAGATGACAATTCATTATAATTTAATTCGGTTCGTTTAAGACACTTTATTATTGTTGCCCAGCTTCACCTCAGTAGCTGAACTAGCATATTTTCACCACTTTGTAAAGTCATTAGATGATTTGCAGTTTCTTCCCTTGCATTACTTTTAACTGTCCATCATCAAAATTTCCAGAAATCATTGCAACACATTTGTCTGATATTGTAAATTTTATCCTCCACTCACGATTGCAAGCTTTGAAGGATGGTTTTACAAACTGCCAAGAGACCAAGATGACGTGACAGCAAATTATATAATTCTTTGTGCTCTGGTGCAGTGAGGGAGAACAACATCTTCAGGATCCAGGATAAGCACGTGTACGGTAAATCCGTGAATCATGTGATACGATTCAGTGACGTGCGGTGAGGTTCGTGGCTGGTGAGGCACCTGTTGGGCTCACATCCGCCCCCTTCAGTGCGGCACGGTACTGTCTGCCTCACCTTGTGTCTTTTAACTGCAGTTTTATGTCCGATCAGCAAGACTAAAAATGTCACACACATTCATTAAAGATATTAGCCAGACTGTGGGAAGTCAAGGTGTATAATATAAACTTGTCTAAAAACGTTATATTGGCGACATAAAGAGAGACAGCAACAGGCATGCGCCAATTGCATGCATCAACCCAGTGCTTCTCTCCAGCACTCTGGCATTAAAGCACTCTGGGAAGGCAAGGAGTGATCCCCTGTAGTTGGAACACACCCTCCGGTCCCCCTTCTTGAAAAGAGGGACCACCACCCATGTCTGCCAGTCCAGAGGTACTGCCTCCAACCACCACGCTATGTAGCAATGGGGTGTCAGCCAAGACTGCCCCACAACATCCAGAGACTTAAGGTACTCAGGGTGGAGCTCATCCATCCCCGGTGCCCTGCCACCGAGGAGCTTGCAGACTACCTCAGTAACTTCAGCTTGGGTGATGGATGAATCAACCTCTGAGTCTTCAGTCTCTGCTTCCTCTACAGAAGGCGTGTCAGTGGGATTGAGGACATCCTCGAAATACTCCTTCCACCGTCCAACAATATCCCCCGTCGAGGTCAACAGCTCCCCACCTCCACTGTAAACAGTGTTGGCTGAGCACTGCTTCCCCCTCCTGAGGCACTGAACGGTTTGCCAGAATTTTTTCGAGGCTGACCAAAAGTCCTCCTCTATGGTCTCGCCGAACTCCTCCTTTTTGCTTCTGTGACTGCCTGGGCTGCAGCCCGCTTGGCTTGCCAGTACCTGTCGGCTGCTTCAAGAGTCCCACAAGCCAACCATGCTCGATGGCACTCCTTCTTCAGCTTGACGGCATCTCTTACTTCTGGTGTCCACCACCAGGTTCTGGGGTTGCCACTACGGAAGGTACCAGAGACCTTACGGCCACAGCTCCGTATGGCCATGTCAGCAATGGTGGTGGAGAACATGGTCCACTCAGACTCAATGTCCCCAGTCTCCTTAGGGATCTGGTTGAAGCTCTCCCAGAGGTGGAAGTTGAAGATTCCTCTGACAGAAGTTTCAGCCAGGCATTCCCAACAAACCCTCACAATACATTTGGGTCTGCCAAGTCTGTCCGGCTTCCTCCTCCACCACTGGATACAGCTCACCACCAGGTGGTGATCAGTTGACAGCTCAGCCTCTCTCTTCATACGAGTGTCCAAGACATATGGTTGGAGATCAGATGACACAATCATGAAGTCAATCATTGACCTCATTGACATACACTAGTGGCCACCCTTATGCTTGAACATAATGTTCGTTATGGACAAACAGTGACTAGCACAGAAGTCCAATAACAAAACACCACTTGGGATCAGATCTGGGAGGCTGTTCCTCTCAATCACTCCTCTCCTAGTATCACTGCCGTTGCTCATGTGGGTGTTGAAATTCCCCAGTAAAACAACAAAGTCCAGGAAAGGCGTAGGGAAGCTACCCTCTTGTTCACTGGGGAAAACTCCAACACATGGCGGCAGAGCTGCCACCCAATACACAATGCACTGGCCCCTTATGCTCCTTCCTGCGGGTCGTGGGCCTACAGGAAGGTGGGCCAATGTCGCTCTTTTGGGGTGAGCCCGACCGGGTCCTGTGAGCATGGACCCGGGCACCAGGCACTCGCCTGCGTGCCCCAACCCCGGGCCTGGCTCCAGGGTGGGGCCCTGGTAACACCAGTCTGGGAGATGTAATGCTCCTCGATGCTGTTCTTTCCATAAGGGGTTTATGAATTGCTCTTAGTCTGACCTGTCACCTAGGACTTGTTTACCTTGGGAGACCCTACCAAGGGCATTTAGCCCCTGGCAACATAGCTCCTAGGGTCAATCAGGCACTCAAACCCCTCCACCACTTTAAACCACTCCCCTGACTTTTAGCCATGATTGCCCAAGACCGCCCCTCCTCCAACCCCCAATGAAAATTTAAATCACATAATTGGATTAAAAAAATGCACAAGATCCAAGCCAAAGTACAGACAAAAATACATTTTATACTTTACTCACAAAAGAAAGCAAACACAAACATTTACAACCATACCTGCTACATATCAAATGCATTTAGATACATTTTTTAAACAGAGTACAAATGCTTCAGTTTGAACATCCCAGTTTTGTATTGCCTGTTTTAATTTGTTTCTACAGAAGTTAACCATCTGCCTTCACCACATTTGAATAAAACTAATTTCAAGCCTTTCCCTAATCAAAACCCAACACTAGCCTGTTGGAATCAATAGGACCTGTGCTGTGTTTGTTGGCAGATGGACAAGCAACCTGTTAAATGTGAGAAATTAATACGCTGACCTAAAAACAGAGCTCATAGGTTTATGTTGCCGTGTCTCCACTTCATCTACAGCCGTGTTGCTCGTATTTAGCGACGGTCAGTCCATCTGTTCATTTCCAGCGAGCGAGAAGCGAGCTGAGCCGTGAAAATTCACAACGGACTGCGAAACATACGCTATACGTTGTCACTCTGTCCAATAAGTACGAGGTGCAAAACTCGATGTAACACGCTTATTTTTACCAGGCATTTCTAATAGATTTACAGGAAGTCTCATGTTCTGTAGAACAAATATTCAGCACAATATTACGTAACTTTTTATATTTAAACTTCCTATGTACTGTTTAACACGAATCCAACAACAAACATTGCTTACTAAGTAGAACCTGTAAATAAGAAATGCAGTGAATTTTGAACATTCAATATTTTTTCATAAAAAAGTTAGCAACTATATATATATATATATATATATATATATATATATATTCCTATGTATGTTGTTACTTGTGGGGGAAAAAAGCATTTTGTGCCATTTACAATTTAGTAGTGAACCCCTCTCCCAAATAAAGTTATTTTAGTGTGTTTTTGAAAGCCCACAGAGAACATTTTAGTTTTACCAGGGTCACAGGTGGCCATGAGCTAGCATAAGGGGAAGAACTCCAAGGACAGGGCACACCTGTGACAAGGCACTAACCAGTTAGAGAGAAGCTGTGATGGAGGGGATTTGAACCCATATCAGTCTGTCTACAAAGCAGCTGCCTTACTGCTCATCCACCATGCCCACTTGGAAGTGTTTAAACTCATGAACAATCTGCACAAAGTGAAGAGAGCATTCTAGACAAGCATGTATGGTTGCTAAGAATATAGTGGAACAGGATATGTCAATGTCCAAGGGCAAGTAGCAGAAATAAGAATTGAAATTTTCCCTTGTAGGCGGCATGGTGGCGTGGTGGTTAGCACTGTTGCCACGCACCTCCAGGCCTAGGGTTCAATTCCCACCTTGGGTCTGTGTGCATGGAGTTTGCATGTTCTCCCTGTGCTTGGTGGGTTTTCTCCGGGTACTCCGGTTTCCTCCCACAGTCTGAAGACATGCAGATTAGGTTGCTTGGTGTGTCCAAATTGCCTGTAGTGTGTGCCCTGTGGTGGGTTGGCGCCCTGACACCCTGGGTGTCCCTTGCCCTGTGCTCTGGAATGGGCTCCAGGTTTCCCCATGACCCTCACCAGGAATAAACAGTTAAGATAATGGATGGGTGGATTTTTCCCTTGTAAATATTAACTTGCTATGACAGTATAATTCAGCTGATACGCATAAGTCCCAATTAAATGGAAGTTTTTTGAAAAACATTGGTATTCTGTAAGATGTTAAATATGATTTCTTAAATGTTTATATAAATTGATATCTATTTTATATTTAAGGTCAAATGGAATTTCAATACAAAGTGCCAGCAATGAAGACAAGTTCAAAACTACATACATTCAGCTTTGTTAACCCATTATTTATTAGTTTGTTTGTTTATTGATTTATGATAACTGAAACATTAAAAAAAGCCTTGGGACATGTCATGACCGATTATAATTTTGAATTAATCTATTCATAGGAGACAGAGTATCTGCACTTTTTTTTCATATATATCACAGGTTTGAACACTTGTACTGTTCAGATTCCTTCCATGAGCCGTCAGCTGTTCGTGGTTATTGTATTATTTGCAGCATCACTGAGGTGTACAGGCTCAGAAAAAGCGAGAAATAAAAAGACTGAGCAAGTGCACAGACACGATAACCCACAGCTTTTTCTACTTCAAAAGAGAGATTATAGGACTTAGTATATTTTGATAGGATGTATTATAGAACTAGCTGTATTACATTAAGTTTAGATTAACATTGAGATCCTCAGACTATTTTTAATGTAAGCAGGTCCTTTGGGAGTTTGTTCAGTTCTAAGTCAAAATACAGAGAGTACCCTTTTTTCTGTTTTGGGGTGGGGGGCACATTCATTCAGAAGTAATTTTCCAGCCAACCTAGCCAGAATAGGACAGTGGAATGTGTCAGAGAGAAGGAGACTGAGGAAGGGTGCAGAAAGCAATCACATGCAGGCTTAGGTGAGATCTCAGAGAGAAGAAAACATGACATTTCTGGACGTCAGCACAGTTGGGAACAACTTGGCATGCAGCAGTTCTCTCTCTCCCCCCCCATCTCTGTGCCTGCCTTCCATCTACATGTTTGACATCAATACACCTCTGTCTGGTTCTTCCAACGCAAAAAGCCATAGCTTTGTCAGGCTACCTGGCTGTGCCACATGAATAGCAGGCGATACTGGACAAGCATTGCTGTGTTGCTGTCCAACAATGAAATTCCACAGCTCAACAGGCAACGTGTAGCTTGGTTTTCTGAAATGCAAATGGTAACGTTCACTGTTAATGCTCCTGCAGTGTGTTTGTGTATGTATGCTCAGATATGTAATAATTTCCCTTTAATAAAGATGAAAAATGATAGTGATCGCAAAAGAAACCTATGGAACACACACTTGACAGATTTGTTAATTTTTCCAGAGTAATTTTCCCAGTCTATGGTTGTGGTGACCCTGGATACTATCATATATAATTATCTTGAGAGGAGCAATTATCTTGTTGGACACCTCTTTAAAGTAACCCATTGTGTAATTTTTGACTATATGTGTGTAATATACTGCAGTGAAACATCAAGACTAGGTCATGTGACATGTTCTGGGTTGGCTGATCACACAAAATTCTTCTGATGATTGCACAAATGAGCAGGGTTCTTACTTTGGCTACAAATGTTCCTAAACAAAACCATAGAGTACAAAGACCAAGTTGGGATTTGTAACATTCTGATATAAATGTCAATTTTATATATTTATAAAGCATAATAGACATAAATGAACAGAAAATTATAACGAGATGGATCAAGTAAACAACAAGGTAAATTAATGAGTCAAATCATGTGACTTGCACTTTCCTGAAATGGATGGTAAATGTGATCTTCCCCATTTTCTACGCTATAATGGTGCATTAGAGATGAGACTGAAAAAATCAAGGAGCTAGAGAGAGAAAGAGAGAGACAGTGGCAGGAGGTTGTCCATTTGGGACCACTTCTCTGATGGGTTCTACACAATCAAAGTGAAGTACAAACAGAAAACCATTAGTAGCAGGCAACGCACCCAGGAGATCTCCAGTACAGCTACATCACCTCCATTTACCCCTCTGTAGTGTCAGGGTTTCTGTTTATCAAAGCAATGACCATAAGAAATGTTTGGACAGGAAAATATGGATTTTCTCGAGGAAACAATTTTCAGGTAATTCTCAATACAGAGATATCTGTTTCAACTACAGGAAGGAAGCCATTACCTTGTCAATGGAACATTTTGCAATTTTCTGATGGTGCAAGGCTTCAAAAAGTAAATGTTTTTTTCTCAGGCCACATGAGGTTGAGAAGGGTTTTTAATTGTGCAAAATATTTTACATAATAAAAGGCAACACACAACATTTTATATACTGAAAATATACTCAAAACAGTGTGAATTAGCTTTGTAAAATATGAATAAGAAATGTTCACTCATATTCCCTCTGCACAGTTACTCTGCAGAGTGGTTTAATGGAATTTGATTTTCCTTTGTAGTTTTTTGATGTTCTGTCCTTTATGCTGGGAGTGGCACAGCATCTACATGTGTGCTTGTGACCACTTATTATACATTAATACATTAGCCGCTTCTGTGCGCTGTTAGCACAATTAACAGAGCCAATAGGTGGCCAGAGGTGTTCAGTGATACACTAGTCACAAGCTTGGCCACTGCAGTAAATTAACAGGACTGCTTTTCTCGGGCCTTCAGGGAGCTAAATGAAGATTGCCTCATTCAAACTGTGAGAGTGACAAGGCTAACAGTGAAATCCGCTGTTTGTATTTTGACATGTAAACAGTGCAAACAGCACTTCAGAACGCTGCCTCAATAAGATGATTTTCTGTAATCTCTGGGTTGAGCCCCATGTTAATTCCTCCATTCTGGACCCTGTCTGTAAGCAGTAGAAACAGGAATTTGTAGGAGATGTCACTCAATGTAGCTGCACTACATTACTATTTTGACTAAACAAAAGACTTGGATGACAGGCAGCTAACAAAGATGTTTTGCCGGACGTACCTTGGTTTTCAAACAGAACGCGGTATCTCAAACAGAGCAGACATTAGTAATCTTTCTCAGGAAGAAAAGCACAGCACAGTGTACTGACAGTAAGCTGTAACAATAGAGAAGCCAGTCAGGAACAACGGTGTGAAGAGAAATTAACACAATGAGTGAAATAACTTTACTGTTGTGCCTCGTTGACTTTATAGTTTTTGTTTTTTTACTAAAAATGTCGTTTGCGATAGCAGAAATGCAGGGTCCCACAAATCTTAATTATTTCAATGTGTTTTATGTATATGAAATGTTTGTGGTTTATAGAGGACTTCCGGAATATGTATCGATTAAGGTTATTTGTTCATACAGCCAGATACTCAGAACAATTTTTTGTTAGTGAAGAATTCCACATTCAAAACATACACAGTCATGTTTGTGTATATACTGTATGCATTCACTCATATTTAATTTCTTGTTATTGAAATTTTAAAGATTAATTGATGGGCAGAACAATGTTTTAGAGATTTATTTTTGTTGCTTATACCCCTGTCGACATGGGTACTGCCGGAGCCATTTGCACCATTTTTGTCTGCTTCCCGTGCAGTCTTTTCAATTTAATTCAAGTTTCATTCAATTCAAATTTTAACCGCTTTTCGCAACAAATTTCCTCAAAGTGCTTTACAGGAGGAAATTACAGATATTTCAATGAATTAACAGTGGGTGGATGACTGACGTTAAAGTTAAAGCCAGGCAACAACAGAGGAACCAAAAACTCCACATTGTGGAGAAAAAAACCTCTGGGGGCCCGAGGTGGACCTCCTGGGCATGCTAACATTACAGGATAATTTGCACATATCCTAGCTTCCCTCCACTCTTCCAGTTCAAGTGAACTGGGAAATCTCACCAGCCTCTAATGTTTCTTTAAGCCATCTGTCTAAGTTGTGCCCTGAGTTGTCTTGGTTAAATTCAACTTGCACATCGACATTAATTGGATAAGCAGTTTTAAAAATGAATTAATGTTTATTTCATTAGTCATGCACAGTGTGATTTCCAATTTTTTATTCATGCATATTTTAATGGAGCACTATTTCAATTGGGAATTATTGTTATGGTACTCCAAAGCACCAGTGCAAGTAACCCTTTGGATTTCAAGTCAAAGTTCAGGCACTTGAAAAAACAACATGGATGTAGCAAACTTTATGCATAAAGGCACTCACAAATTCACTCACAGTCACTGTAGTAGAACACATAGGGACAATTTGGTATATTCACTTAAATAAGTGGTTGGATTCTAACAATTGGAAATATGTTGAATGTAGAAGTAGTGGAAGAATGTCCCGAAGGGGGGTATAGAGAGAATTAAGAATGTGCTAGAGATATGTGCAACAGTGGACAGGTATAAATGGTTTAAAAATAAAAAGTTGTTTTAAGAAAACAAAGTAACAAAATTTTGGGTCTACCTCAGTTCCCCATCACAGAGAAGACACAACAGTCTCTCTAGCAGACATAATGAATGTCTTATGCCTGCATACAAAACTGAAGTGTTTGTAGTAACTAAACTCTTCTTTAGAGATGACCACACTGCCCTTGTTTCAGGCCTCTCCTGTGTAAGTTATGAGTTTGGTGTACCTGTCACTCCCTGCGCCGTGAAATCTTTTGCTTTTGGAACCCCTAAAACAAGTGCTGGAAGACCAGCCAGAATCAGAGAAGAGAAACTGGAAGTTTTTCCTTCTATGTTCTGTCTTTGAGAGATCTTCAGTGTACCAGGGAGCCTCAGAGCTCTGGACAAGTGAGCATGGTCTACAAGGTAGCAATGAATTCAACAACTGACATTTAGCAGGTAATTGGTGACTAAATATGCAAAAAACTGAAGTGCAAAAGTTAGTTTAAAACATGCATTCTACATTTGACTTCTCTGTATGCTTACAATGTGTGTTTAAAACAGAAACTGGGCAAGTTGGTGGTGTGGCTAAAGAGCTTCGGGAAGGAGGTGGGATAGCTGAAGACTAAATTATGATAGATAGATAGTTGGATGGTGAATGTGTATTGTATCCCATCAATTTCTCTCTCTCTCTATATATATATATATATATATATATATATTATACACACACACATTTTTTTATAGTGTAGTAATTTAACACCGGTTGCCTGCTAGGGAAAATTAAGCTCAGCAATTTTACAGTGGACAATCTTAATAAAGTGAGATGTGATGGGGAATGGGAATGAGCCATTATTTCTATGCTGGCAGTAATGTTCCCCCTTTTGGTCCCAGGTAGCATGGAGCGCAACCAATGACTGCTGTGCCAGGAACATAAAAGGGAAATGAACTATACAAGTGCACCGATTGGCTCATGAAAAATTAAACAGATTAGTCCTGGCAAATGGCTCCCTGACTGCCCTGCTGTTGAGAACGGGTAGTTATTTATCACTGGGCTCCTGACAGAGCAACTGTGGTAGAATCATCCATCAGAGAAGTAGGCTTTTATAGGTTTTAGCCAGCCAGTAGGCAAGGGAGATTCTCCAGCTTTAATAACATGATGAAAATTCACATGTTGAATGCTTTATGACATCATAATTTATAGCAGACTGAATGAAACTTTAACTTTAGATCAAAATCCCTTTACTTTCTTTCATCTGAAAAAGTGGCTGAGATATTTTTCTTTTTCTTCCCATTTTTTGCATTGCACCTTCAAGTTATTTTTTTCAGTTTTATGCATTCATGGTGGTGGTTAGTACTGTTGCCAGGCACCTCCAGGCCTGGGGTTCAATTCCCACCTTGGGTCTGTGTGTGTGGAGTTTGCATGTTCTCCCTGTGCTTGGTG
>JABJVR010000875.1:0-20244 GCA_025773905.1 Chitala chitala
TACTACAAAGCACAGGACACCACATACACACAGTGTACTACAAAGCACAGGACACCACATACACACAGTGTACTACAGAGGACAGGACACCACATACACACAGTGTACTACAAAGCACAGGACACCACATATATACAGTATATTCAGGCGTCTCATACATTACTGTGAGGCTGGACAACAAATCACAATGAGATCTGCTTCTAAATAGGCCAAGTATACACCCAGGTGGCTTCTCTTAACAACTTTGAGCTGCAGACTTTGAAGCTAGGATGTAAGCACCTGAGTAGAGGTGATGATGGCGAGTGCTTGGCTGCTAACACAGTGTCAGCAGGAGAAAGCAGCTCATTCTAAATGTTCATCAAGGAGCAGGAGAACATTTAAAAAATGCAGAGGTGTTATGCATATACATGTGAAAAAGAAATTCAGTAATTAGCCTAATCCTTACACCCTATCACACCACACTCTAACACTCTGCAAGCCACCCTTCCACATGTAATTTCAAAAACACACTGCCCCTTATGCGTACTGTCTAACTACAAACTGTCTTTATAAAAAGTGTGTCACTACCTGCTGTTCCTTACATACACTCTCACCATAAGCTGACCCTTATACACACTGTCTCACTATACACTGTTCCTTACACAGTCTCACAACCTGCTGTCTCTTGTATAAAATGTCCCATTACATGCTATCCTTTATAAAAATATCAATACACTCTGTCCCTTACACACACTGTCTGATCACACACTGTCTCTTATACAGACTGTGTGCAAGAGACAGCATGCGGACAGACAATCTCCACATGCTATCCCTTTACACACATACAAGCTACCAATCCAGTTTTTCTGCCCTGCTACATTTGCGTTTTCTCATGTTTTCTTTCATGTACCACACACTATTATGATATACTGCAGTTGTACTTACACGGGATACGATTGGCGTGCCAGGGTGCCGAGTTCGTGACGTAGCCTATCTTGGATGCTGTGACGATCACCCATGTCCCTGGGTGATACTGAAAGGTAACCGTGACGACCCCATCGATGCCCGCTTTTCTGGATGCCAAGATGGACTGGTTGCCATAAACTTCCACAGTGGCACCAGTCAGAGGTGAGAGGTCACTGTTGTCAAAAACCTGAACTCTGATTAGTACCTCTGCAAAACACACACAAAGACATCAGTTAGTCACACAGCCCAAACAATAGTTTTTGTTTAAAGCTCCAATAAAATTTACAGATACATTACATGTATTTTGCATCTACAAACAAATCACAGTGAATGACATCTTTTACCTCAAACAGTAAATATAAAAGAGAATATTATGGATAACATGTCTTTTATTTTAATTTGGCTGAAAATCCCTGATTTTACGTTGCTCATACAGACTACATGAGCTAAAGGCTAAAGCTTCATATAAAGGCTCCATATTTCAATTCATTTTTAAATAATGGTCTCTAAATATAGCTCTGGAAACCAAAAACCAATTGTGTTCTTTTGTGACAAAAGTAAAATACACCTCTAGTTTTGAACTTATAAAGCATTCTCTATGATAACAGAGATTAATGTAAACTGATCGATCAGAACAATATTGAGTAGGTCCCCGTTTTGCCACCAAAACAGCCCTGTCCCATTAAAGTATACTCTCAACTAGACCTCTGAAGCTATGCTCTGGTATCTGGCACCAATCCGTCAGTAGCAGATCTTATAAGTCCTGTAAGATGCTCGATTGAATTGAGATCTGGACAATTTGGAGACAAAGTCAACACCTCAAACTCATTGCTGTGTTCCTTAAACCACTCTTGAATCATTTTTACAGTGTGGCAGGGTGCATTATCCTGCTGAAAGAGGCCACTGCCATTAGGGAATACTGTTTCCATGAAGGAATGTACTTGGTCAGCAGCAACGTTTAGGCATGGGGTGCGTGTCAAACTAACATTCACATGAATGGCAGGACCAAACGTTTCCCAGCAGAACATTGCCCAAAGCATCATACAGAATCTTCCAGCTTGACTTCTTCCCATAGTGCATCCTGATGCCATCTCTTTTCCAGTTAGCAATGCATATGCACGTGGCCATCCACACGATGTAAAAGAAAACACTATTCATCAGACCAGGCCACCTTCTTCTGCGGGTCCAGTTCTGATGTACTTATAAACCCATAGTAGGTGCTTTTAGCGATGAACACAGGTCAGCAATGCACCCTGACCAGTCTGTGGCTACGCAGCCCCATATGCCTCAAACTGCAATGCACTATGTGGTCTGGCACCTTTCTATCAGAACAAGCATTAGCTTTTTAATCAATTTGAGCTATAGTAACTCTTGTGTTGAATTACATGGGCCAGCCTTCTCTCCCCACGTGCATCAATGGGCCTTGGTTGCCCATGCCACCGATTCACCAGTTTTCCTTCCTTGGACCACTTTTGGTAGGTCCTTACCATTGCAGACTGAGAACATCCCATAAGAGCTGCAGTTTTGAAGTTGCTCTGACTCAGTCATCTAGCCATCAAAATTTGGCCCTTGTCAGAGTTGCTCAAATCCTTACACATCAACTTCAGGGAGAAAGTGTTGACTTGTAGCCAAATACACCCCACCCACTTCGAGGTGCCATTGTAATGAGA
The DNA here is from genome assembly GCA_025773905.1 of Chitala chitala. Classification (NCBI taxonomy): domain Eukaryota; kingdom Metazoa; phylum Chordata; class Actinopteri; order Osteoglossiformes; family Notopteridae; genus Chitala; species Chitala chitala. The sequence continues at coordinate 2,616 of JABJVR010000875.1, forward strand.
TAACCAATTCACCTGTCAGTGGTCATAATATTATGGGTGATCTGTGTATTATACAATTTTACTTTGTAGACACAAGAGGAAAATCCATTTATATATCCATTTTGCAAGTGTTTGACTTTGCATATACGGACATTATTCTGACATATATGTACATTATGATGAAACTGAACTTATTTTACCTGGAACAGAAATTTGCATTGCATTCTTTAGCCGATGATGAAAGGGCTTACAGCAAGATGAAAAGGTTTACACCACCAACCATATTATTCCTTCAGTACCATAACTGGTGACTATTACTTCTTATTCCTCTGGCCATGCCTCTGCACATTCTTAGGGACAGCAATCATTAGAAGGACCTACAACGCTGTTTGTTCTACTGTGTGTGACCACAAGCAGAGCTGATCTACTAAGAGTACAGTAAATATTCTGAACTCAGCATTGCTGAACAACCTTAAATTCTGATCTTCTAACTTTTAATTCTTGGATTAAAAAAATGTGTAATTACATTCTTACTGGTCAAAAAACACCACACAAAGCAGCTATGGGTGTGCAAATGCTGAATAGAGATGAATGATTGTATTCCTAAAGACATGTTGGTGAAGTTCTGTTTTCAAGTTTAAATACCCGTCACTGATGTACATTATTGGAATGTCCTACGTTAATTGCAATACTCTTAGCTTTCCCCAGAAAGCAATTTAGAATATAGGGGAGATATGTGTGCATACTCTACCATCAATATGCCCAAGTGTACCTTCCACAATAAATACACTCACTGTATGTAGTCATTACATGTTACTCATGAAATCACAGATACTGACTTTATAAATGTAACATGCCGTATGATTTTGCAAGCTATATGTAAACTGGTCATCTTGCTTTGTCACCAAACATTTTTTCCATGCTGCTTATGCTGGCAAAGGAAGCCTAGAGCCCAACCCAGGAGACACAGTGTGCAGAGCAGAGGACACACAAACTACAAGCAATTTAGAGACATCAATCAACCTAACCCGGATGTGTTTGGACTGAGGGAGGAAAGTGAAGAACCCAGAGAAAACCCACCAAGCACAGGGAGAACATGCAAACTCCACACACACAGACCCAAGGCAGGAATCGAACCCCAGGCCTGGAGGTACAAAAATGACAGTGCTAGCTACCATGCCAACGTGCCGCCAAACAGTACATTTCTAAAGTGAATTGGTTCTTCTGCCTTGAGAGAAGCTCGTGGTGAAACAGAGTGAAGCAATGAAAGATTTACACAACCAAAGAGGGTCAGTGCAGATGTTCCAAGGCCTTCAGAGACAAGTCCTTATCTGACCAGAGTGGAACAGATAGGTCAGGCCTACTGTGCCAACAGGAAGATATGGGTCAAACCCTTCTTGTCCACTCAGTCCCCACCCTGCTCAATCCCTGCTCCTCTAAAGCCTCAGCAGTGGATGTCTGCCAACGATTCGATGATTAACCCTAAGGTCAGAACTGCTGTGGGCCAAGGATGTACAGCCAAGCATTGGCTCCAATCAGTTCTATGACCCCTCTCTGGACTTTCAGGATGTATGGAAAACGTCAAACACTACAAATGAGGCATTTTCTATTAATAATCCTTTTCACACGATTTGTATCACAACATGAGGAGGAAGTTAGCTTCATGGACATGTCCTGAGTTATAGTGGTGACATAAACATTGTATAATCTAGCAAGGAATGGGCTTCTCAAAAAGAATATCAACAGATTTAGTAATAAAGGTGTCACTAAACCCAGCATTTGCCTACCACTTGTGAATAAATGGTAAATCTGACAGCCTGTCCTGTCTTCCTATGGAAAACCCCTGGTGTAGGCTGATGAGTAAAATCACATTATTATTAATTTAGAAATAACACCCTAAACGTGTCACCTTTCAGGAATCTTGAGCCAGAGATATGCTCAATAACAACCATAAATATTTCTATAATTCTCATTTCAGTTTGTAAAAACTGTATTTATTTATTAGCAGTCTGGTGGCTCAACGGGTAAAACATCAGGCTGGGATAATCTCTTGGTTTGAATCCCAGCCCAGGCCCATTCCAGCCCTTGAGCAAAACACTTAAATGCCAGCTCAGGTGCCACATGTGGCTGTCCACTTCTCCCCCACAGGATGGGTTAAATGCACAGAAGTAATTTCCCTTTGGTATTAATAAAGTACTACAAATAAAAAATCAAAAAAATCCAAAAAAGTAGTTTGTATGAGAAAGCAGGACTGAGGTAACAATACCAATATACACCCAAATGGCCCCTTCTTCTGCTGGAATATAAACATTATCACGAAGGTTTCCTGAGACAGAGGAATTCCTGTGCAGCTGAAAGGCCTTTAGGAATATACAAACGGCACTTATCTTTCAGCAGAGGGCAATATAAGGGGGAAGCACTCATTGTTCTAGCTGAGAGTCGCCAGTCCATCTGTGCCATGTGGCAGAGGGAGAAGTAGTCTGATCTTTCAAGTGCGGAAATGCAGGAATGTCACACTGTGGACCTCTCCTACACACAGTCCGGTGAACCTATAAACATCCCACTGTTTGTTAGGGCTTATCTATCTCAACAATAAACCAAACACTTCACACCTACATCCTTAGAAAAATAATGGTCACACTGCAAGCACTCTTGAAAAAATTTACACATATTAAAAGGGACTAAAGGCTGTTCTTGGACTCGACGAGCTGTTGGTGCTGAAAGGATGGTGTAGAGCAGGGTATTTGAGCCTTTTAAAAACAGACCCCCTTCCATTTCACCTAAATTAAAGATTGCAACCCGTTCAACTACAACCACAAACCCTTTCAAGTCAGTATATACTCAAAAATTACAGATATATGTTAATCCTTTAACATTTCAGAGGCAGATAAAGTAACTATTAAACCTTTGCTGTGTATGTTGAAAGAAAGTGTCTTCTTACTAGTAAGTTCAGTACACCCTTACAGAAGGCTGTCCATTTAATTCATTTATTACTTTTTTTTGTTTGGATCCAATGATGACTTTACACTGCAGTGTGAACATCTGGCTCCACTGAAGTACATTTTGATGACCCTGCAATTAAATGCAAGTTGCAAATTTAAACCAGATTTATTTTGTTTTAATTAAAGCAGAACATCAAAAGCAAGATCCTGGTAACCTGCCTCCCACTGCTTTACAAGAGTAATTCATTGCCAAAACTGTTTCCGGCATCATTAGTGGAAGTACAATTAATTTCACCAGAAAAAAATGTCATGTGTTGCAAAAGTCCAAAACTGACATGTTTGCAAAAATAAATGTCAGATCCTGTTTGCATATACAGTAGGTAATCCTACACAGGCTCAAACCTGTGCAGCCACAGGCCTTGGGTACCAGACAAGGGGATTAGACAACCTGCTGCTTCTGTTGCAGCAGTTTTTAGTTCACATCTGCATCGCACCTTTGTTATGCTGTCATTCTTGAAAACACTTTCATATCCACAATGTGCACTTAAAAATTTGGCTTAAATGTCTTTTCTACACACACACACACACACACACACACACACACAAACAAACAAACAAACAAACACTTTGTCATTGTACGGAACACATGATATTACATGTGATTAACAGTGCTAATCCACTAGCACTGAGTGGGTAATGTAAAGCCATGGGCAAACATACAACTGTGAAGAGGCTGCACTGTGGCTACAGTGTTATGGCCCACAGATGCTCACAAAGTATACAAAAATCCAAACTGTTCCCTCTTATTGCAAAGACATGCCTCGGAAATAGGGGGAGATGCATATAAAATTAAACTCCTTGTAAAGCTGAATCCCCATAACCTGAATTGTAGCTTGGTACACACTCTAACTGAGCCATACTGTACCATAGCCAGCTTGGAAACCTTTCCTCTGCACTTCCACCTGTACTGTGTCAGACTAACTCAGTCCAAACCATACCAACCTCTACCGAAGGCAGTGCAACACATCTCAATCTGTTTGCACAGTGTAGCCAAACTTTGATAATTCATTCGTTAAGCAGACGCTTTTATCCAAAGTGACTTAAACATTTCACATATACATTACAATACACTAGCACTAGGTGTCTTGCTCAAGGACACACCTGGTGGCTGGGCTGGGATTCAAACCAGGAGGCTTCTGTATCCGAGCCTGATGTCCTACCCATTGAGCTATCATGTCACCAATAATAAAACATATTACTGTCATGTGTTTATATATTTTCCTATAGAATGTAAACATAGCCAACATAGTGTAAACTAGACCTGGGCGATATGGAAAAATATACACTACATTGCCAAAAGTATTGGGACGCCTGCCTTTACACACACATGAACTTTAATGGCATCCCAGTCTTAGTCTGTAGGGTTCAATATTGAGTTGGCCCACCCTTTGCAGCTATAAGAGCTTCAACTCTTCTGGGGAGGCTGTCCACAAAGTGTGTCTATGGGAAGCACATTTGTGAGGTCAGGCACTGATGTTGGATGAGAAGGCCTGGCTCACAGTCTCCACTCTAATTAATCCCAAAGGTGTTCTGTCGGGTTGAGGTCAGGCCAGTCAAGTTCCTCCACCTCAAACTCGCTCATCCATGTCTTTATGGATCTCGCTTTGTACACTGGTGCGCCATCATGTTGGAACAGGAAGGGGCCATCCACAAACTGTCCCCACAAAGTTGGGAGCATGAAATTGTCCAAAATGTCTTGGTATGCTGACACCTTAAGAGTTCCCTTCACTGTAACTAAGGGGCCAAGCCCAATCCCTGAAAAACAACCTCACACCATAATCCCCCTCCACCAAACTTCACACTTGGCACAATGCAATCAGGCAAATACCTATCTCCTGGCAACTGCCAAACTCTGACACATCTATCGGATTGCCAGACAGACAAGCGTGATTCGTCACTTCAGAGAACATGTCTCCACTGCTCTAGTGTCCAGTGGCCGCATGCTTTTACACTGCATCTGACGCTTGGTGATGTAAGGCTTGGATGCAGCTTCTCTGCCATGAAAACCCATTCCATGAAGCTCTCTACGCATTGTTGTTGTGCTAATCTGAAGGCCACATGAAGTTTGGAGGTCTGTAGCTATTGACTCTGCAGACAGTTTGTGACTTCTGCACACTGTGCGCTTCAGCCTGCACTGACCCCGCTCTGTCATGACGTGGTCTACCATTTCATGGCTGAGTTGCTGTTGTTCCCAGTTGCTTCCACTTTGTTATAATACCACTAACAGTCGACCGTGGAATATTTAGTAGCAAGGAAATTTCATGGATGGACTTATTGCACAGGTGGCAACCTAACACAGTACCACACTTCAATTCACTGAGCTCCTGAGAGCAACTTATTCTTTCACAAATGTTTGTAGAAGCAGTATACATGATTAAGTGCTTGATTTTATACACCTGTGGCCATGAATGAGATTGGAACTCTTGAAACCAATGATTTGGGGGAGTGTCCCAGTACTTTTGGCAATATAGTGTATCACAATATTTTTTTCTTTATCAATCAGTCTTGATAATTATCATAATATACAAGTTCATATTAATGTTTTAGTTTTTAAAGATCACCTATCTTAGTACTACAAAGTGAATAAACGTTCATTATAGCTGAAAATAATTTACTAAGAATCAATGTCAAACTATATACAAACAACATTCCTTAACGCAAGAAAAATGACCAATGGGTAGGACATCCCCAAGCTGGGATGTGGAAGTCTCCCAGTTGAAATCCCACCTCAGTCACCAAGCGCCTCTGTGCTAGATCCCCAAATGCCAAATAATGGCTGCCCACTAAGTAGTCACTAAACGAGGAAAGGGAGCACACCACAATACTATCAGTACTGCATTTGTAAGTACATAAACTGATGTAAATGGAAAAAAAGAAACAGAAAACTTCTGCACATTGAAAAACTATTCTGTACAGCTCCTTTACAGCATCACAGCTTCAGAAACTGGCCTGAGACTGAGCGGCCTTGGTTAAAGCCACCCCCCACAGTGTCTGTTGTGAACATGGAAAACCCTCCTGTGAAACAGCTGCTGGCTGTAGCAGACTGGAAGGTAAATGTTTGGCTTTTACCAGAACTTATGTTCACTCGTATCCTATTTATTACTCTGTCCTTTTTTTGTTAGGTCTCAGCTACAACTAATTTCATTACAACATATATTATGAACTATTTCAGGCTCAAATATTTAGACATTGAGCCAATGTTATTTTAGCTATCCACCATAGTATATTAGATTTGAGAGTAAATAATGACTATGAGCTCAAAGTGTGGACTCATTGTACTGTATTTACATCCAATGGAGGTGAATGGTACAGGAATTACAGCAGTCTGCCATCTCCCTTTTTAGAGACCAAAACTGACTGAACAATTGGCTGCTTAGCTGTGCCAAGGCCAGGTGGGACTGTGATATTCCCTCATTATTGCATCAATAAGTTTGGCTTTTTAACCAATAAGCTAATCTTTAACATGGTGGTGTACTGGTTAGCACCATTGCCTTACACCTCCAGGCCTGGGGTTCAATTCCCACCTTGGGTCTATGTGTGTACAATTTGCATGTTCTCCCTGTGCTTGGTGGTTTTCTCCAGGTTCTCTGGTTTCCTCCCAAAGACATGTGGGTTACAGTCCAAAGACATTGCCTGCAGTGTGTGTGTACCCTGCGGTGGGTTGGTGCCCTGCCCTACGTGTTCTGGGATGGGCTCCAGGCTTCTTGCAACCCAGAATGGGATAAAGCAATATTAAATATCAGTCATTCATCTTCTATAAGTTTACTTATTTAGTCCACAGGGCTATGTAAAGCAAACCTTTCATGGGTTGAAAAATCACAACAAACCCATCAGAGATGGTAAAAATATTAGGTGTAACCAAGAAAAAGCATATCATGAGACAAGGAGGCAATTTGTGTCAGAATGATGAGACAGGGAGGAACGGCTCATGATCTAAAGCTTACAACCTCTTCCATGAAACATGATTGAAGTAGAGTTGCAGTGTGGGCAGTTATGGCTGCCATGTCTCTGTATTTACTGATAACGGGACTGCAGATTGAATTCTGAAATATATAGGGCTATGTTATCTGCTCAGATTCAACTAAATGCTTCAAAAATCCACTGGATGGTATAAATGGATAATGACTGTGAAAGCAACCCAAGACCTTTCTTTAAAGCAAAGTGGAATGTTTTGCAATAGTTAAGTCAATCACCTGACCTCAGTCCAATTCAGCTTGCATTTCATTTGCTGAAAGCGAAACACACCAAGAGAAGGCGGGAACTGAAGGCTGCCACAATAAAGACCTGCCACAGCTTCACCAGGTAATCACTGATTGCAAACGATTTGCAACCAAGCATTAAAAATGACAATCACATGTATGATTATATTAGTTTGTCCACTTACATACTGAGCTGCTAAAATTTGGGGACTTTTTAATAAGAATGTGTGTAATTTGTACATGGCTTATAAAATATGCTTGGCAAAACCTTTGCATTAAAGCTGAAAGTGTACGCTTAAAACATCCATCCATCCATCCATTCTCTAAACCGCTTGTCCAGTTCAGGGTCGTGGGAAGCCTGAAGCCCATTTCAGGAGGCACAGGGCAGGGGACACCCAGGGCAGGGCGCCAACCCACCACAGGGCACACTGAAAAAAAAAACATATCTTGATAATTTTATTTCAAACCTACTGTGGTGGCATACAGAACCAAAATAATGAAATGTCACTTTCCACAAACGTATGAACCTGACTTAATTGCTGTTTAATGCAGTCACCAAGCATGCATGTGCATTGTAAAATGCAGCCTATTTGGTTTTCAAGTTTGATGTGAAGTTTTACAGTATGTGCAGTGTCAAAGATTCAGATAGTGTGGAGTTTGAATTTTTGGGTACAGTTGTTAAAATATTTCTCTACAACACAAACTTCAGGAAATGTTTACTTTTTCCTTAAGTTCTTACACATGCTCTGCTGTTTAATGTGGAACCTAAAGAATCTGTTTAGAAGATGACCCTTGCAGAGTTTTTTTTAAATCATCAATCACATTAAATGTTTTCTTTGAATTTAACTTTTTGATCTGAGATTCAAAAACCTCTATCACCCGTCACAAATACTTACAAAATGTTACTAAATCATTTTTACATAGGCTAATATTCAGTGTACATTGTAATAAGATTTTTCATAGACTGATACAAAATGGAAAAATAAGATATGACTTCTTTATACAGGGATTTACTGTTTTATATCACTTTAGCAGTTAAAACATTTTGTGCAAAGAAAAAAAAATGTATTCACACTCATGTGGCGGCTGTAGTGTAAATAATTTAATGACACAGACAGTACCCTCCCCCCTTGGACCGCACCTCTACAAAATTTACAAAATTTGCTGTTATTTCAGAAGGAATAACCTATACTATTTTGTACCATTACTGTTTCCTTTGTGCTACTGTCATTTTTACAGTACTATAATTACTGCTGAAAGTGTAAACCCCTGCATGTTTTTTACTTGGGTAACCTACACAGCTATTGTACCTATCAGTTATTGGTTATTCATACTTGTGCAGTTACAACAAACTTAAAAATTCATAGAAGTGTAAGCTATCAGGAGAGTAAATAGTGGGGAACACAACACTGAAAAAAGTCTGCTGTATTAAAGTAATAAACATGAACATCTATTCCATGTAACTATTTGTGTTTATATTATTAAATGGACAGAACATAAATCAGCCATTTAAAATAATTACGTGGAAGCAATGTGGGTTGCAGAGTGGTGTGGTGGTTAGCACTGTTGTCTCGCACCTCCAGCCCTGGGATTCGATTCCCGCCCTGGGTCTGTGTGTGCGGAGTTTGTATGTTCTCCCTGTGCTTGGTGGGTTTCCTCCCACAGTCCAAAGACATACAGGTTAGATTGATCGGTGTCTCCAAATTGCCTGTTGTTTTGTGTGTGTGTGTGTGTGTGTGTGTGTGTGTGTGTGTGTGTGTGTGTGTGTGTGTAATGGGCTCCAGGCTTTCTGTGAACCTTAATGGGATGAAGCGGTATAGCAGATGAAGCAATGTGCATATATATATATATATTTTTTTTTTTTTTTTTTTTTTTAATCCAACAGACCTTTTGTAGTGTGGATACTGTCAGTATTTTTTACAGTTACAATTCCTATACATTATTACTTTCTGTTGGAATAACATAAATATTTGCATCAGTTGCACATCATAAAATTATGATTCCTTTGTATGATTAAGCAGACTGAAAACAAAATAATTTTTAGGAAACATACCTTTTCTCAGTGTGTGGTATATGTCTACACTTCTGATATGCATGACTTGAACATATACAGCTCCAAATTTTTCAATTTAACATTAGCCTTCATTTTCTAAATTCACATCTTCACTTTCTGCTCGAACACCACACAAACTGATGATAAAATCACTCATTCAATCACTCTCTCCTGCTCAATGAAATAGTTGCTGGTTGCCATTGTTCTTGTTTATAAGCTGCTCACCTGATTATGTCAGAACAGGCTGCCGCATGATCATTGTCATGAAAAGAGGAGCACATCTGTTTGAATGCCGACACACATTTTAAAGTCTAAAGGATTGTTAAACAGGGAAAAAAAGTCAATGTGTAAACATGTTCCAGTCTGCACCAACTTGACACAATATATCAAACAAAGCAAATGGTGTCATTTTGCAATTTTAAGACATCAAATTTAAATATATATAAATAGCTCAGTCAATGACACTGCATATATTCCGTGTTTGTGAGGAATCTCAGAAGTCATAATCCAGTTATTTGAAGGTGTTGGTTCAGTAAGACTGTGCTACAACAGTAGACAGATTTGTACAGACTTTCATATGAAAAGGTGTATTAACCCCAAAAACTAGAAATAGTGGCTGAGTTGTCCCCCCTCCACACACACAGACACGTCTAGATTATTCACAAAGTCAATGTAGTCCAGCTGCTTCTGGATGTGCAATATGAACATTCCCAGGAGACCACAATAGCTCATTTTTGTCTCTGCTGCCACACTTGCACTGTACAGAACGTATAATTCTGTCCACCACTTTCCTGATTGAGCCAATAGGAGTCACCACGATTTACAGAGCCTTGCAAAAGCATTCAAACTGTTGTTTCTGTCACAATACAAAATATTTTGCACCTTTAAAGTCATAAGCGTATTGTGTAAATCAATTGGTACAAACCCCTCAAAACTCAATTTTAATTCCGATTTGTAACGCAGAAAAACAGGACAAACATCAATACTTTCGCAAGGCACTGTATTACTACTTCCCATGGCCAGTTACCTTCTTCTCTGTGTAAGCAGTAGTTTTCTAGTTTTCAGAATGGAAGGAAAGGCTCTTTAACATTAAATATGTTCAATTTCAGTTTGGGGTTGACGTGCTGTGTTTTAACACTACAAACGTACAGTGTTCTTATATTTGTACTGTTATAAGCACAAACAAATGCAAAAAAATGTGTTAATGTACAGCAGCCCAAATTTTAAATAATAATGATGCAAAGAGAGCCTGGCCTACCAAACTTAAACCTGAATCATGTACCAGACATAGCATATGTTTAGTGTCTTATCAATGAAGTGAAATGAACAATGAAAGTAAACCTCAACCCAGAGGTGTATTTAGGTTATGTACAGTCACTGCCAAAGAAAGGACAATAGTTAACCAGGTTCAATTCAATTCAATTCATTTTTATATAGCGCCTTTCGCAACAGCATGCCTCAATGCGCTTTACAGAGAAAGTTGAAGAAATCAATACAAATGAATGAAGCCAGACAACAACGGAGGAGAGGAACCAAAAACTCCGCAGCGTGGAGAAAAAAAACCTCTGGGGGCCCAAGGTTGACTGGCTGCCCAGCCCCTCCTGTTCAATCCAGCTACAGTGGATTTCCACAATGATGCTGCGCTGACTAATGTTAACAAGCAAGAAACACTTGCTAAATCATTATTAGTAAGAAACGTTGGTAGGCAGTAACATGTAGTGTGAATATTGCCTGCATAGCCTATAAAGATTTAGTAATAGGACACTGTAGCTTACTAGCTAACTGAAGGTAACATACACTAAACCATATCATGTGTTCATTTGCTCAATATTTTCATCATGACTTATACAACAACCTAATAAATAAAAAAATTATATTAAGAGTTAAATTTCCGTTTCGTTTAGGTGCAGTGTCGTTCTGTTCAAACTTTGTTTTGGTTGGCTAAACTCTACCTCTGCTTTCAGAAAAACCTATTGTTCATATTTTTGACATATAGCCTTTCCAGCTGTATTATTATGAAGGTATCTATAAGACTTGGTGCTTTTATAATTTCATCAAATCATCAATGCCGTCAGAGAGGACAAAGTATGCGTATTTAATATCAGTGCAGCCAACGTCAGGCCATTCCCTCATATTGTCAAGCCAATCCGTTAACCTAAATGGATGGGGCAATGTTGCCAAATAGTTGGCAAAAAGTCTTGGATGTGCAACTACCCAAACGTTTAGACCTTTTTAATAGCAATTTATCCTGGTTGTCGTAACGACATTTACAATAAAAACAAAGGAGCACCGGAAGATGCAAACCAGCTTCTGCTAAGAATCATGAGAAAGGTTAATGTCAATGAAAGCTGTACACACACACACACACACACACCTGTAATCACTCCCCAGTGACCTCCCTTCACTTTGTACACTCTCAATTCCATTCACTGGCATTTGGTTATCACCAGTTTCTTCGTGGATTTTCCCTCATGTGGATATCAGTCCATTAATTTCAGAATAAAAACGAGGGTAAGAAAACAATTATGCATTACAATATGGCTTCCTTCACTCCTTACAAATACACTATTTCTTATTTCAAGGAACTGCTATTTGTTCAAGATAGGATTCACAGAGTACAACACAGTGAGGCACATTTTGACAGATATGGTCCAGTAAAGATCTGGAGACCTGATTTTTGGCTAAAAAGGGTACTTCTATCTAAAGCAGCTGGAATTCAGACTATATTTGACAATTAACCGCAAATCAACTGTCAAACTCGTCAAATTCTAATACTGTTGTACGCGGTTGTTTAGGCCACAGCAGCACACATGTGATAGATTTGATGGATTTCTGTAATTCAAAACCAATGAAAGTGAAAGTACTGAATTTGGGACTACGGCAAATATGCTGACTGATGATCAACAGACTATACAATACGTCTGTGCAGGAGATGCACTCTACAGCTGTTCTCCCAATTATTAGACACTGAACAAAAAAGCATTAATATCGTTTGTTATTAAGTAACACACCTAACAATCCCAAAGGTAGTGAAAAAACGTGGAGGAATGCTAGACCCCAGTAATATCATCTTACATGTTTAGAAAACGCAGCAAATTCGTAGCATTTAGCATGTGGATATATTTCTTGAAGGAATTCCACGTTACTAAACAGTCCGTGTGATTTAAGTCATTTATGCATGCTGCTTCATTAACCAATATGGACAAAATCGGTTGTTCATACACGAAATGCACTGATAGAGCCACAGTGTGAAAATGAATTCCACGCCTTCCATTTTATTTTCTCCCCAAAACAATACCATGCAGTGTAAGGTATAGTCAATTTATCTCAAATTCCACCGTTTTCCCCCCACATAGACTGTAGGCTGCCTTGTACATTAATACGAAGACACAGAAACGAGAAGACATGGTGACAGGAAAGGAAGACAACGCTCGTCGGGCGGCACATGAATACGTTGCATCACCTACAGAGCCTTGCCTTTATCTTCAATAATGTTACACTACATATTAAGTCATTCTTATACAGGCATTCATCTTTACCCGTTTAGGATTTTTTTGAGCAATTTGTCATTTTCCACCCTATGTGTAGCGTTCGAGGGGTGCTTCTGGGGGGCGGTTCTCATTGAAAGCCCTTTGTTTGAAACTGACCATTGAAGGAAAAGCTACCATATTATCAACAAAGATTTGGGTTTACTCGGGCGCGGAGCATTTAACCAGATTCGTTACAGTAACATAATAATCCAATTAAAACGCATAATTTGTTTTGGAGCATTGTTTACACGAACGGTTTACAGTATCGCTTGCGAGATCGCCAACCCACCCGCTCCGCCTAACAGTGCTTCGTTATAAATCTCATCGTCGAACTCACCCAATGTTCCCTTATCCGGAATAGATTTTGCTGGCGTTTTTCCAACGTTATTAACGAAAAGAAAAAGTAAGAGCAAACGGCAGACGCGCAGAGGCGGCATTCTTCTGACTACATCACCATTCCCACATAGGTAGCCATTCATCCATGTTGTTTTCGGGGCTGCCAGAGACGACTGTGATCTCGCACGGATTCCCACTCCCATGCACGTTGCTTCTCCGCTTTGCTCGGCTTCATTGTCTTGATGGGGAGGAGATGCTGGAGGATGGCGTGCCCGCGCTTACCCTCTGCTGGTATGAAAATGCACTGTGGGCTGCTCGAGATTGGAACATTGTCGGAAACCTTGTTGGCATAATAATCTTGCTTAAATTTTTTGTATTACACGATACCCCCCCCCCAAGCAAAAGAGGTGGCCATGCACCTTATTCAATTCAGAGGTACCTGTTGGGATTTAAGCCTGGGCATTTTCACAATTATGTAATGTTGATGTCATACAATAGTAGTTACTTTAAATTGTAATATTTATTAAGGGATGGCTTATTTAATTCGAAACGTGAAACAAATAAGGCATGTTAAGAATTAATACTTTACTAATAAAGTTGTAATTACACCGAACTTACAACGATAAATGCCATTTTTGTATAATGTAATGCGAAATCTGTTCCGTTTTACATGGTCACGTGACGTATCCGAAAACGGGACGTGAGGGTGAAAGTGCGAAGGAAGGGGGCTGCTTTCATTGTTTTGTGGTATAGGCATGTGTCGCAGTAAAGAACCCTATTTTCACAGCTTTCAGAGTAATGAAAGGCACTTATTTTAGCAGGTGAGTACAGGAAGACCTCCCGTCCTCTTCTTTAATCGAACAAACCGCAAACAAGTGACAGGTGACCAGGGCACACTCCCACCAAGTGTGTGCAGCAGTGCCCCCTCCCCCCCAGGAGTTTTGCCTGGTAGAGACCGAGAGAAAAGGTTTTCTGTGTTGTCCTGGTGTTACCCGTGTGACATTTGAAGGTAACAGACTTTAATTAAAGATGATTAACTGATCGTTCAGCGGGCACTCTTTATCTCACCTTCGTGGCTGCTGGTTTTGATTCTGTTCCTTGTGTAGAGTTTGCTCTTGTTTGTGCGTCCCAACTATCTGTCCAAACACCTGGTTAAGTTAAATTGATTACTGTAAATTGCCCTTGGTGTGTATATATGCTCTATTTTGCATTACATTTGAACCTGAATATTTGGAAAATAAAAATTGCTAAAATATTATAGATAGGCCAATAGGTAGCTTGCTCTCTTATTTCTGTTAAATTTTTACCTGAATGTAGTGGGATGTAGGGGGGTAGATGCTTCACTAGATGAACTGTCTAAGCTAGGCTGCTGTTGGACCTTTTACATTAGCTTTGCTGGTTATCTAGGATGCAAAGTGAGGGAGGATTTTAGGTCAGCTCCAGATAAATACTGTATTTGGGGTACAGACACACAGAGAGACAGAAAAGCACGTTGTTGTGCAATGGAACTTGCAACACACCACCAAAAATAAATTACAGTTGTACACTTTAAATATATATCTTTTGTTAGGCAATACTGCCATCTAACGTCTGTGTTCAGATATTACTTATTTTTATAATTCTCAGTCACTAATTTTGTAAATTGACTTAACTGTCTGCGGTGCGTTGGCGCCTAGTTGATCTACATTATCTTGCAGACCATCAAAGAAAGCCTGTTTACTATACTGAAAACCATACTTCCACATATTCCAGGCACTGGTGTTTGACTATTGTAGTTCCTTTCTAAATAAACACAGTAGGTCTGTTCCATCTGCAACCTGTTCTGTTGAAGAATGTGGTCTTTTGATAAAATGTTCACTGCATCAGTATTTTAGAATATTCTCACACAAATTATACTGTCAGCTATGATCATTTCCATCTCTCGATCTTCTGAAAATAGCCATCTTCTTCCATTACGTGGTCTTCTTTCAGTTCTGCAAAAACAGAAGTACTGATGGGATTTACTGTAAACCATTCATTTTACAAAATAGGAGTATAGAGTAATTCCAAATTACTGTAACTGTATGTGATAAGGAATAGTAATAAAAAGCATTTCCCACAGCATATAGAGCAAACACGTCCAAGCCATGTGCTATAACAGCATAGAGTTCAGCATGCCAGAGTTACAGTGGAGAGCAGCATGTAAATTACCTGCATATTTTTTCTTTGAAGGCTGGATAACAGAGGCTACTATGAAGTGGCACAGGTTCAGATGCACTGCTCAGCTTCCCTCGTTGAGATCCCATGGACAAAGTCAACTAGAATTGCCTGAATCTCATCAGAAAATATTTGTCTCCTTGCCCTTCCTTTTGTCCTTCCTTTTGCCCTTCCTCTTGCTTCAAGTCTTTATGGAGCAATTCTTTTAAGAACTGACACACAGTCCTTTCATTTGTGTATTCTTACATTCTGATTTGTATGTGAACAATTTAGGTTCTTGATGTTTTCACCTAGGGAATTGTGTGTTAATTGGGTTAAATCTGTGATGATTTGAGTTAATGATATGGAATAATAATAATAATCTTACCCTTATTAGTCCCACAGTGGGGAAGTTCATTCTCTGCATTTAACCTATCTCCCTGGAGGGAGCAGTGGGCAGCCATTTTTCAGCCCCAGGGGGGGCTAGCACAGAGTGTCTTGTGTCTTGATCAGGGACAAGTCTGGTGACCAAGGCAGAATTTGAATCAAGAGATTTCTGCATCCCATCCTCACTCCTTACCCACTGAGACTCCAGGCAACTAAACTTAAAAAACGTCAGTACTTTCTAAATGAGCACGAGGTGCAGTCGGTTATACCTGAAGGGATTTCTTTGTAGCGTTTTTCACAAAAAGTTAAATCTGAATCATGTGTGACCTCAGGGGAATAATGTTTACAGTTCTGGGAAGTGGGAAGTCTTTTGGTAGATGGCATAATGTTTTGAGATGTTTGGTTGATTAGACCCAGTTACAGTGTGTAAGCAATCAAGAAAAACTGTAAGTTACATAATAATACTAATTCAGATTTCTTAGCAACACCTAAGAGTCTTTCTTAACAACATCCTCAGTCTTTCATCCTATACTTTAATGCATGTAGGCATGCACTCACACACCTGCACATGCACGCACACACACCCTCGTATGTACACATGAAAGTGGGCATACAAATATTACTTAATCTGGATATTGTGACATTAATTTACCATTTTAATTAGATATACAGTAAATGTTCAAAAACCTTTAGATTCCCATAATTTGCCAGTTATAGTTTATGATAGCAATTTTTTTTACTGATGTAGTTTTCCATTTATTTTTTCCTGTGATAAAAGGTTATGGCTAAATATTGTATGACTGATATTTAATACAGGAATCACAATTGTGCTGCAGTGAAAACCACATCTATTACATTATACTATGCTTAATTTTTAATGTGAAATAGCTTTTAGGTATTTTGTTTCCTATCTTAATTAGAGTTAAAATGGTAGTAAGATAGTGGTAATTAGAAACAGCAAGTTTTGGGCAAAAAAGAACACGATGACCCATTTTACCTTGACATCTCTAAAGAAGACAGTTGGGTGGTACTTCTAGAATTGGTTCATTTAAACATGGAGCCTTGGGTCGTGGTTCACACGGACACAGTTCAAAGTTCTGATGCCAGACCTGCCCACTTTTAGGAGTAGTTACATTCAACTGTACGCAGGCGGGGAAGAAAAGTATATAGTTTTATGGACAGTTATGTTCTTCAGTAGACTTCCTCAAGGCCAGCATAGAATAGAGCTGGTGAATAAAGACACGACAACACAATAACAGATGTCATGAGGATGATGCATGTTACCATAATGGACATCTGAGATGGTCAAAGCAATGACATTCCACAAAACAACAACAAATGTGTCAGTTTGTGACTGCTTCTCTTACAAGCAGCTCTGTGCTCAGGCCTCACCTGCCTTTTTGTGCTCAGCACCGTTGCCTTGGAAAGCAAGTATAGGCAGGTTTTTATTCTTAAACTGTTTGCATATTTTGCTTCTAGTAAGAACTTTTAAAGCTATATTCTACATTCACTAAATGCACCTTGGCAGCAACAATCAACAGAACAGTGCTAATGAAGTTTGCCAGAATCATCATTCATTTTTCTGCACCATTCAATTAACATTTACTTTACCTTGGTTATAATTTGCTAAAGGAAAACAGAGATGTAAGGATCAGTTGTAACACCAGTTCATTGTTTTATGACAACCTCAATTACTGACCATTCACAAACATAACAGTTAAAAAAACAACAAATAATAATTAACTAGACATTAATCCAGTACAAATTTCTGAAAATCATTGTTCTATAAAGGTTCAAAGTCATTTCTAAATACACTGGGACCTCATATTGCGAATAACTTTGTTTACGAGTGATGTCTTGCAAGACGAGCATTTTCATACCAAGAATGATATGTTTTTTATATCATATCATACTTCAAATGAGATTAGGGAGGTGTGCAAAATGTGGGAAACAGTACAACAGTTTGTA
>JABJVR010000876.1:0-20242 GCA_025773905.1 Chitala chitala
CCCCCCCCCCCCCCCCCCGCCCGCGGCCGCGCGTCCGCCCGCCGGCCCCCCCCCCCCGCGCGCGCCCCCGCCACAGCTACACAGGTTTTCAGCATCAACATGGCTATTTCATTATCTCTGAGCCTGAACACAGTGTAAAATGTCTGCCTAAAACATTTGAACATGTTAATGAGAAGGCTTACTTCTTGAACATTATATATTATATACATAAATAGCCTATACATAATCTATATATAATGGGCTATAAAAGGTAAAATTGCACAGTCTATGTCTGCCTTAAACTACACATGAACTGACACACACCTAACATCTAGGAAAGCAGGCAACCTACTGAGATTCTGGTTGTTCTACTGCTGACAAAGGGTGCAAACCTTTTGCTACAGAATTGGCGACTGCAGGGTGATACTCGTTCACCCTTTCTTCAACCATTTTCCCCTCCCTGTACAGCAAGTATTAAAGGGTTTTGTTGGCTGAAAGCAGATGGGTGAGGCGAGCAGCTGGCCGTAGCCTCAGAGCTGTCTGTAATGACAGTCTGCTATCGTCTAAATTAAATGAATTAAATGAGAGAATATTTGTACAGTATTTGTTTTCCTTTAGGTTTCCTCAGTCAATGAAAAAATCTGCTAAACCTACTTGTGTGGCACTAATGTTATTATAATGTTATAACATATGATGTTTACCCTCAGTAACAGATGTGTTGCTCAGTTAATGGATGTTATTTCTCACATTGAGGAAGAAAAGGTAAAATGTGCCAAACGTGCACTGCACACGTGTAAGCAAATTTGATGTGATAAGAATTTTCACTATAGAAAATACTACTGTCTGCACACCTAAACTACATGCACTTTCAGATTAAACATTTTACATTTCCCAAAACAAAAAAAAACAGGACTAGATGTTTGCAAGAGTGTAGTTTTTCCCCTCAAAAGGTGGCAGACCTCTAACATGGACTAATGTGTCCCCCACCATCTGCACCCCTGTGTGTATAATATAATTATATAACTTTCATACAGTAAATGGCAGTGAACTCTTATTCCATACAATACCGTAAAAACTGCATCAGTGAAAGTGCAACCACTTTATGCATTTTGTTAATTTTAAGGAAGGCACTTAGTTTTCCTCAACAAAACAATCCCTGATTTTATCTCACGATGCATCGAAACGTTTCACTGTACTTCTGGTGTACTTCCTACTTGAAATGAGATATTTTACAGACTTTGCAAGGACCACACTGTTGTCATCGTTCTTTGTGAAACGAAGTCAGACAATGGACTGTGTCTTCCTCTCACCCCACATCTTCCTCTCACCATGACTCCAACTTGCTGCAAGCTTTCAGCAGCACAGATGCAGAGTTTTAGGTCATTACGCTTGAGTTGTAGCAATGCGCAACTCGTACAAAAACATGCCGGTGTTAAATAAAGGGAACTGATAACCTTGGAGGCGTGTCATTCCAATGGATTTGACAATTTGGAACCGGTTCTCAAATGAACCATCTCTAGACTCCACTCCCAAACTCCTTTCAAAATAAAGAATAAAGAAAGAAATAATTAAATCAGCCATTTACTGAATCCAATCTAATATTCATCTCTAGTTTGTTACATAGATTTCCACATAAACTGGGAAATATCTGCAATACTAACGTTTTCTGCTTTGTATTATAGAAGGAACCATCCACAACATGTCAGTAGAAAAGTTGAACTGGTTTTTGAGAACAAATATAGAAAGAAAAAATATTTCTGAATAAAAACACCAGGCCTAAACTAAACCAGTGCTTATATGTTGCTACTACAACAAACTCAAAGAAAGAGAATACGTGGAATACAGTATTGGACGGAAGTCGGAAAGACACACATAGAAACACACACAAACACACAAAAAGTAAGGGAACACAGGATTGGTGGGTGGACGAGGTTGGAGACAAACGTCCAAAACAACTGCATGAGCCCCCCCCCCCCCTTTCACATAGCAGGGCTTCTCCACATTCCACAATCAGGCTACGAGGACACAAGCTTTGACTCAGCGCTTTCCATCACAGTACATGCACCCACCGAGCTGCTCCTGCTCAGGGCCACGCACCTCAACACAACACACTGTGTGCTGCTCCTGCTCAGGGCCACGCACCTCAACACTACACGCTGTGCTGCTCCTGCTCAGGGCTACGCACCTCAACACAACACACTGTGTGCTGCTCCTGCTCAGGGCCACACACCTCAACACAACACACTGTGTGCTGCTCCTGCTCAGGGCCACGCACCTCAACACAACACACTGTGCTGCTCCTGCTCAGGACACCAACTGTGCAGATCACCAACGTCGCTACATCTATGATTAATCGCTGAACACAACGCGAGCTCAGGACACAAACAGCAAGCTATGAAAACCCATCCAAGAGGATCTCAGTCAGTAGGAACACGCCAGTAGGAATAGTGCTTTTTGCACTGTTTACTAATTAACATTATTAGAATGCTGAACTGATACACAGTAGAGTTTTGTACTGTTGGAACACAAAATCAATTATATGCAAAAATAAAATCTCTCTTTCTCACACACACACACACATACACACACACACACACACCAGGCCTTTTTGTCTTAATCAAAAACCAGCCCAGATCACACGATGACTCCTTTTACAGAATGAAAGAGAGTTAGCACCATACCATTAGTGTCTAACACTTGTTTTATCAAACTCTACTGGCTGCCAAGAGAAACTGGCAAAAACACAAACTGTAAAAAGGCGTTAATGCAGCAGCTTTACAGGAACACACTGAGACCCACATCCAAGATGCCCATGGAAACACAAAAACAAAACAATTTTAAAACGCCCTTGTTTATCATTTTACCAACAGGTCCAATATAGCACAGGCTGGTAATACAGTCTGAGTTTCATGCACCAATATACTTAAACAGCACAACTCTCAAACACCTTATAAAACTACATTACGTCTCCATTCGTCAGTCACCATTAAAAAAAGTTAACAAGTATAATGAGAATGGAAAACATGCTCTAGACCAGGGGTGCCCACACTTTTTCGGCTTCGATCTACCCGCATTTTATATTTGCGATCTACCGGCCGATCGATGTATTGGGCACCCCTGCCCTGGACGGTGCTTCAGGCAAAGTGCAAAAACAAATAGGACTCCTCACACACACCAAGCAACCCATCACATCTCTATGAAAAATTACAACATGGTAAATATTCTATTTTCACTTTTAAATATAAAAAAATAAGTAACATGAAATAACCGACATATTACATTAAAAATCACTTAGCAAAATATCTGACTGTTAAGTGAATCTATTCCAATTTGTCGGTCATAAAAAAGAAAATAAATAGTTAGAGGCTATAATAACGTGAGATTGCGTTTACTGTGCAGCGCTTCAATTCCACCCAGATCAAGCACCGTTGCTTTTATTTCTTTCTTGCCAATTACCTTGTTCAATTTAATTGTTTAAATTTAAGCACTTAACATGCACTTCACTGTGCCTTAAGAACAGCCTGCTAAGAAAAGAGATCAACACAGGAACTGAAGCATGAGTGAAGACCTCACCTCAGTGCGGCACTCGTTTAAGCATGGAATGTTTATTTACTGAGTGCTGTGCGGCAGAAGACAGACATGTTCAAAAGGTTTGGACCTCTAAGCTCATATCCAGAACTTTTACCATACTACATAAAGTCGGCCTGGTGGCTCAAGGGGTAGAACATCTGGCTGGGATGCAGAAGCATCCTGGCTTGAATCCCAGCACAGCCAGGTGTGTCCTTCAGCGAGATGCTCAGAGCTAGCTCCTTGGGCACCACATGTGGCTGGCTGCCCACTGCTCCCCTTGGGGGATGGGTTAAATGCAGAGAAGCAATTTCCCTCTGGGATTAATAAAGTACAATAAATCTAAAGTCTACAGCTTGCTTGTTTAAAATGGACAGGATTCAGTAAAAGGAAAATTAAATGTGGTTAACTTCAGTCCTATGACAAACTACACCAATACACCTAACCAGCTAATTCCATTACTTTAAACAGCAGATGGAATATCTTACTGAATAAGGAAAATCAGCAGCTATTTCATCACAGTTTCCCAGTGAAACTGCCAGTTTCACCCAGTAGCTGCTCAGCACAGCAGTTGATACAGTAGAGCCAGTGACTGACCAGTCGACCTCCTGCCAGCAATAGCTCAGTCACCTTCAGTCATGTCCACCTCAGGCAAACCTTTCATCATCCATCACATTCACTTGGCCATTTCAGTTACTGCCTAAAATCCCTACATTTTAAATAAATAAAACCTTTGTTTCTCCTACCTATTCTCAGACACTATTTGTACCAACACATTAGGGCTATCAAAGGCTATGACATTAGCACAGCTATATTTGGGGGATATGATTTCGTCTTAGAGTGTACTGAAACACTTTATTGATTGTGAGAAGCACCTGTTACAAATTCACCCAGATTCTGAGAAAAGTTGGCTTCTCTATTCTATGGACCCTCTAAACTGGGAGCATAGCAATATTATGTGTCTCTCTGCCAAGGACACTTTCTGATAGGCTTGTGGTCTCAGGGGCAGCCTAACCCAGCCTATCATATTATTCCCTACATGCTCCTCTCACCGGATTAAATGCACACAATAGGTCAAATGCACTGGCTCTGACACGGGGCAAAGCCATTACTCTCATTCATTCCAGTAGTTTATCCACATGATGATCTCATACGCCTGCAGTGAACTAAGAGGCCTTCTTCTCCTGCCCAGTTCAAGTGACAAAGAGTTCTGTGGCGAGGAACCCTGTGGAGCTCTTTGCACTTAAGCGGATGAAACCCAGGGACTGTCTCAGACGGCCCTTAACCCAGAGAAAAGGCAGTGAAACAGCCACGTGACCGTGTGTGCATACATGTGTGGGGCGTGGTGGATGGGAAAAAAGAAGGAGTAACAACCAGAGAATGAGGAACATTTTTTTGGCAGGTAATCATGCAATTACAGCCAGGGCTCTTCGGTGCCAAGTTCTCCACAGAGGAAGCATCCTGTGGGAGAGAAAAACTAAGTGGAGAGACTATGGCTGCAAGTCAAATTATTCAGCAAGTTTCTGAAATCATTCATCTGGTCCATTTGATACTATGAAAATGCTTTAAACTCCTAAAAACCTTTCCTGGAGATCAGCTTTACCAGAAATCTCTTGATTTTGGTTAAATACCATCATTAGATGTAAAGCCACCTAAAAGCTCCTATAGTGAGGAACTCTCAAACACAAATGTTAAATATACCTAAAAGATCCTATAGTGAGGAACTCTTAAATACGAATGTTAAACATACCTAAAAGCAAATGCATGCTTCAAAGGCAATATTATAATAATTAAAATGGAAGCCAAGATTTACAAAGACTTAAAACTAGATGAAGTGAAAATTAAAGCAAGGGTGTCTCAAACTCAGAGTTGCTTCCTGCACATGGCATTCCCACACTAGTCAATTTCATTAAAAAACTGTTGTAAAACTCAAAATTAAGCACTGGCATCTGGTTGAAAGCACAATGCAGTTCAGAGCCTCAAGGCAAGCGCTTCACAATGAGAGAGGAGAAGCCAGCAGGTCCCTCCAAGCTGAGAGCCAAAGCAGCCTGCACGGACTACGAGCTGGACACCATCTGAAAACGGTCTCCTGCCACTGCTGTGGACTTCAGCAGAAAAGGGTGGAGACAGATTGTTCATTATTCCTTCAACTGAGATGACCTTTGCATTTCTGTGGGAGGGAAAAAAAAACAGGCACTATTTTCAGAAAAACAATGAGTTCTAGAGTATGTTTGGTTAAACCTGCAGAAGCAAAGTGAGACTTCACCGTTTCTGATGTTCAGCGAATCAGTGTCACGTGGTTTACAGCTATAAGCATGGCTGCTTGATTGTGGCAGAAGACACGAGCAGGATTTAGGTCAATATTGACACCATGATTATTTAACAGGATTATTCAACTTTGGAAACATTGAGAATTTTTTAAATCTTTTATTTAAAAGTGGATTTTCTTGCACTTTAACTTAACTGAAAAAAAAAATTAATTATTAAATTACATATACACATACACACATTCATATACACTTACACACATATACATACATACATTATACACACACACAAACACTATATTCATATACACTTACATACACACACGTTGGATCTTTAGGGAATGTTGTGAAATGTAAACATCAGCATTTCCTTTGTGTTATTTGAACAGAAAGGTATGCCCCAGGGACTCTCCCCTTGCATCTCCATGTCCCCTCTGCACAGTTTATGCTGCTATTCTGTACTTCTGTGTTACAAACCCATAAATATGAAAAGGCTTTGCTAGCAAGTGAACCATGTGGTGGACTTATAACACAAAACCTTTGCGAAACAGAATGTGGCACAATAATCAATTAACCTCAATTATATAGTTTTCATAATTGTTGCAAGCCAAAATCATAATAGAAAATAAAATTTGATTAACTGCACAGCTTAACCTATAAAAAAGAGTCCCCACTGAAGATAAGAAAGAACCAACAAGAAGCGCCCTATGTGGGCTAGCCAAGGGAAAGCCACAAACGTGCTAAACATCAGGTTACTCTGAAGCCAACGAGCAGCGAGAAGCCGTGCACAGCAACGCCACTTCAACTAGCGTCTCTCGTCTGGCTAATTAACACAACGCTGACTTTACCAAACACACGAGAACGTCACAAGAATGCTTTTCAGAAGCAAATATGACGCACGTGTCACCAGGATGGCTGCTTTCACTGTTCCACTGACATTTCAAACACTCATTACCCTGCACGTTGCCCATTATAGCAATGCAAAGTGGGTATATCTTTTGAATGCTAATGAAACACCCGACACCATCACACACCAAATGAAATGGTGACTGAGGAAAGGGCAATAGCCATTCACAGCTGGGTGTTTTCCAGGACTGGGAGGACCCTCTTATTATGCCGTCTGAATCACCAGATTACCTTTAAACTGCAGATGCTCACATGGCCTTCATTTACTTAGAGTAATACGAGCTGAAAAGGTTAATTGTAAAGGTCTCCGGGTCCACATGATCTTCACTGTAACAGGACTAGAAGAACAGGCTCATGTCTGTGTTTGTTGTGTCCCCTAAATCACACTGATCTCCCACAAACAAAATTCTGTTACCAGGGATCTCCACGACAACCAGTAGTCAGAACAGTAGACAGCAGCCGGTTGCGTTTGCTTCCAGTTTCTGCGCTGTCCCCAGCAATTTGCCTATAAACTGCAGTTTACCTCACAGTAAAGTTCTAACATAAACCAGACTTGACCGTTCGACCACCTTCCAGGTGGCAAGCTGGATTTATCAATGCTTTCTTCTCAGGCTCCTTTAATTAAAACCACCTGGAGTAGCTGTGCACGTGAGGCACTTGCAGTAAACAGCTGCGTCAAACACCGGAGCTCTGGGTTATCAACAAACAGCTGCAAGCCCTACAGGAGTCAAAACTTGTACTGAGATTCACTGCTTTTCCTGTCTTGTCTTGTTGAATTTTACAGCCAAAAACAGTTGTGGTAACTCTGAGCCAAAAATTTGCATGTACTCATCAACTTTTAAAATATCATGAATGAATAAATAAATGGAACAAGGATTATTTTTCTGCAGCAACAATAAAATTTATCACATTTACCAAATAGTACATTTTCCAGAAATAGCCTCCTCTGACTAATACTGCATTTTTCCCCTAATCTCTGCTGTTTGGTGCCAGACAGATGTGTGTTTTAGAGGTCTTTGATAATTAGCTTCACAGAGAAAGCACTGCCCAGCAGCATGACAACAAAGCATCATTCTTGTGTAACAATCCCAAAAGAGACAGTAGAGGCAGACGAGGCTGGACATTCAGAGGTGAGCGTGAGGTTCCAGCAGACGTGTTAAGTGTCTCAGAATTCTTTACGTGAATCGCTTCTCCAGACCCGGCCCACCCAGTGAGGTCGGAGATCAGGTGTGAGCCTGTGAAGACGTCTTTTGGATTATGATGTGAGCCATCTGCACTTCCACAGCAGACATCCAGGACACGCTTGGCCAAGCCCAGGGGCCTGTGTCTGTTGCACCACTAAACACTCAGTAAAGGCCAGCAGCACTGATGTGGAGGAACGTGCAACTGCTACCTCTGTGCTTACCTTGAAGGCTTCCCATTTAGCCAATTGAAATAGCTCAAACCACTTATACTGAGTGTCTGGCTACAAAGCAGCACAAACCCAAAATTTTAAGAAAGTGATTTCTACATTTACACAGCATTTCCCAACATTTTAGGAGAGGCTATAAGATGACCGCATATATTAAGCAGGATCCAGCATTTCTGTATTTTTAAAGCACATCAATGGAAATGTATGACTGTTTGAATCATCTGTGCTAACGAGATCCAAAGGCCAAAAACAAAGTTGTAACTTCTGCACACCTGAAGGTCACTTGGTGGAATTCCAGGGCTGTGCACACATTAAATCATAAAAAACCTACAAGAAAATTTTAAGTATAACTGAACTAAACACCATGTTCTATGAGTAATTAAATGCATATACAGGTCTAGCAGAAGCGATAGAAATGATATATAGCATTTTCCTGTTATGACTTCAAGCCCAAATCCCGGTTCTTCCTACAATTGCAGCTACTTCCTACAGCTGCACATACACTCTTCATAAGCAGCTCCTATATGAGCCTTTCTTTGTTTTACCAAACTAACGATCGTTTGCTTTACTGAAGCACCATAAGCTCACTGCTGTTGGTTAGCTGTGCTTAAACAGCTCCACTTCATCATCTCTGCCCCTTTTGTGTTTATGGAAAACCTTTTGACGAGTGTCATCTGTATAACAGCGAAAGGGAAGGAAACCGACAGCTTGTTTTCTTACCACAATTTTTATATATTTATTGTTCATTTAGAGAAAATGTTACATATAATTTCAAAGTTGTAAGATGAAATGTATTTTTAACAGGTAAATTTATACAAATTTCCTTTGCGGATTACTTCAATTTAACCACTTATTGTACATGTTACTGACAATGTGTGAAACGCAGGCATTGTACAGAATGTGTAAGAAATTTATAGAATGCCTGCTTTTCACACATTGCCAGCAACATATACGCTAGATTTGTTTTTAATCAGGTTTGTTTTCCATAAAAAATAAACATTTTTAAGTTAAGATTTTTGAATAAGAACTGGAGTTAACACAAACATGTTAGCACAAACATTTCTTTCTCCTACCAAAAATAGTTATGCAACATCATAAGAAGGCCACATTGCACAGCTAAATAAAACCTTTTCAGCCCACACCTCACAACTGGACACAGCTATCATTCCAGGAACCTTTCAGACACCGGCTCACCTTCCCGTCCCAAGCAAACCATTTACAGTTTACAGTCAGCAAGGCTCACTTCTGCAGCCAGAGCCCCTCTTCATGCACACGTACAGTGCTGACCCAGGCATGCAACTCACCACAGAACGCTGCCGCAAACTGCAGTTCTGCCCATGCAGAGCATAGCTTCTCTAGCCAAGATCAAGGTAGTGGCACAGTCAACGTAGGGGGACATCCACGATCAATCCATTTCAGAAAAGTGCCATCATATCCAGTAAAGCATGCTAAGAAGATAACACAATATGCACAACTGTGCAAATGATGTACAGCGAGTCCTGCAACACAAATTTAAATATTCCTCAACGTGAAATTCTTGGGAGCATTTGTGTGTGGCATGCATAAATTAATTATTCACTAATAATACATACATGAGCACACACATTCGTTGACACTTCTAAAAAAATATGCTAAACATGCTAACAGCAATGTGGTGGCTCAACCGGTAGAACATCAGGCTAGGCTGCGGAAACCTCTCGGCTCAAATCCCAGCACAGCCAGGTGTGTCCTTGAGCAAGTTCCCCGGACACCGCATGTGAGGACGGGTTAAATGCAGAGAACAAGTTTTGTTGTATGTATGCAATGACAATAAAGCTCATTACTCTAATTCATTTTGATTTGTCCAAGGACCGATACCTAAACTTAAGAAAACCATTCATGCGGCAAATGTTTTCTAGGAAACAAAACTTGAAACACAATTTCTTATAATAAATAATTTATACTGTTGTAGTTTATTTTGAATTGGGCTTTAGTGTTCTGTTAGAACAAACTGAAAAGGAAATTAATAACAATGGTCCAAACAATGAAAATGTTTACATTTTCTTTAAATCGCAATAAAAGGATTGCCAAATAACACAAAAGTATTACAAAAAAGACACGTTATAATTCTTGTAAATTAATAAACTTAGTACACCGTGGCTTTACAACAGCAACCAACTACAAACTATTAAAAAATATACGCACAAGGTAATTTGTTTTCGTTTAAAAAAAAGCACACCAAAACGTCCTTTCGTTAATTTGATTAAAACGTGGGCGAAGCACATCTTCAGCACGGTCGCGCTAGCTGAAGGTCACCTCTGTCACATCACCACTTACCGCTCTATGGTGGTGGATATTTGCAGATGTAATTAGCGACAATTACTGTTTGTGATCTTGTTAACACAGATACATACAGTAAAATATAAAGATGTTTGTGTTAAAAAAACACCCCGAAAAGGACACACCTTTACGACATTTATAGCACAGTGTAAAAGAATAACTGCATGACTATGGTTTACACCCGAACTGTTTCCAAGTGAGTAAAAGTCGAACATCATGACATGTATACTCTTTTGAAATAAACCACTTTAACTAACATTTATCTTTGAGATTTAACGTTTTCCGTTTCGTTGTGCACAACTCTTCATTCCACTTATTCGTAATTAATGCATTTTTGTTCTTTTCTCTGCCAATAGGTGGTATTTCAATCAGCTGTGGACATGTCAGCGCCGTGACACTTGGCGTAAGGGTGTCTTAACCAAAATCTGTCGTCAGCAACCTGTAATTAAACGTTCGACCTGTGCATTTTTAATAAACATGCACGTTTTATTGGGCTTAACCCACAGTTCCAAAAGTAATAATTAATGTTTATTGTTTAGAAGAGTACGTTTTATGTAAAATGAGCAGTACTGCACTCGCCGTAATCATCCACTGTAATCACAGCCAGAATCTCGCCAACTCAGATGTGTTTCGACTATTTAAACGTGTATCCTCTCAGTGAAATACAATTTCACATCATCCAAAGTCGTCTAACCCCTTATGAACCAGTTGAATGAAAACCGGTATTGCACTGTTAAAAAAAACCCCAAAGGACAGGGAAAATTTTAAATTTCCAGTCGACGTTGCTTTTTAACCACAGCAAACGTAATTCTTCTAACGGGAAACAAAGTCATGCCTTACTATATGAACTGAGTAACGCTACACGTACGAGTAAAACATCAAAGCGATTATTTAGTAGATAAAAGCAACTATGTAACCAGGTGTTCGCGCCGCTCGGAGAGTATGGTATTAAACAGCATATTCTAACTATGGATTAAAAACGTGCACAGATCTTACCCCAATCCAAAAATTCTGACACATTTTTCTCTCTTCTGAGCGGTGAGTTGTTGCACTCATCATAAAGGCATATTAAAATATCCAGCAATGTTTCCATACTAAAACATTGGCCATTTGATTGCGCCGGCCCGTCCAAGATCAGCTTCTCTAGTTTCTTCAAGCGAACCTCTCCCGACATGATTAGTCTAAAATATAGAGTTTTTCTATTTAAAAAAATAAAGATGTGCTCAGGGTGAAGCCGGGCAGTTGCACTTGTTTTGTTCTTTCACTTTTTCAAAACAAGAAACTTACGAGCTATTCGTTAAGCAAAAAAATATGAGTCATGGCTCTTATAACATATGCATGCTATTTTTAATCACGTTTCCACATTTTAATAATTGTCACGGAATATCTTCTGTGAGTAAATGGGGAGTCACAACTACAAACCCTTCCTTGACCAAGTGTTTTGACGTAACTAACGCGCTGGCAGCAATATTTCCTTTCGTATTTAAATCAGCCTCTTCCACAAATCCGCAGGAAATTCATTCCCTGACAAAGAGCGGCCAAAGCGATCCCCCCACTTGATAATCGGTCATCTACAAAGCAGTAACAAAAAATGCATCAATAGCAAATCTGCAATGCTACGAACGCTCCAATGCCCCTCCTCTGTTAGGTCTGCGTTTAAGGTTTTTTTTTTTTTTTAAATCCCAAGATAGCTTTTAATTTCCATTCCCCTTCTGTTCGGCATCATCTATTGTCTTAAGTTTAAAATTTTGTACAGAATGATTTTCTTCATGATTTTGCTTGTCACCAGTGATACGTTTCCCTTCTCGGACTGTGCTTTGTTTCCCCCCTCTTCCACATATCTGTCTCTCCGTAAGACTGCCTGTCCTGGCCGCTCCTGTCTCCTGCCGTCTCAGCCACAGCCTGCTGCTGCTGCTGCTGCAGGCGAAATCCGAGACTAACATGGCGTCCGGCACAGAAGCAACTGCAGGGAATGCTGGGATACTGGAGGGATAGACTTTTTTGGGATAAGCAATATTGTGAATGGAAGCTGCGGGAGGTTTGTGTGAAATGAGGCAGTCAGGAGGGTTCAGGGGGTGTATTGGCTGTGAGAGGTCTAATAACCACCAGTATTGTTACAAAGTGTTTCCCAGCATTTCCGATTAATTGCTGAGTAATTCATCCTGAACAAGTCGACGAAGATCAGTCATCTAGCTGGAGCTCTCTGGAAGATGAATCATGTCAACTGGACTTCTTTATTCTTGATAGGAATGTTTTGCCGCTTATCCAAGTAGCTTCTTCAGCCTGAGAAAAATTAGTTAGGGACCTCCATATTTGTCCTGCTTAATTTAACCAATGGAACCCATATTTATCCTCCAGGGCGGTTTCAATACTCAGCGCTCAGCATAGTTTGATTTGCGGCGTTAATTTTCACATGGAGTTCTGGAAATGCTTGGGACGTGTGATACATTTATAGTATAATATTTATGGTTGAATTTTAGTACCGTAAACGTACATTATTGACGTTGTCTATTTGTTTTAGGGATTTGCTTTTTTTATCAGAGGTTCAAATTCATGTCTGCATTCATGTCTTTCCTCGTGTCTGTCCGGGTCATTTTTTCTGTTCTGTGCTGCTGTATACTCACAGTACAAATATGCGGACAGTTTTCAGTTTAGACTGACCGGATACTACTATATATTGCCCCTGAAATATATATATATATATATGTGTGTGTGTGTGTGTGTGTGTGTGTGAGAGGTTTTAATAGGCCAGCATTCCATACGAGGCATGTTGTGTTTTACATAAGATGTGTTTTTGTTTTCTGTGTCAAAATCTTTTTCAAATTATTGGGTAGACACTATAAAATAGTATTGGGCTTTTTCTTATTTTATTTTAATTTTTTTCTAGATTATGAGGCTAGTATGGTATATGGTATGGATGGTTGAACGTTAGTTATAATCGCAAATTTCGAAATTAAAAAAATAATAATTAATATAATTAATTATTAATATGCGACTCTGCCTTTAATACTATTATTTTGGGAAATCCGTGACGTAGGCATCATTGATTAAGAAACTGGACGTTTAACAGAAAAAATGGTTTAAACCAAGGAGGCGCCTCGCATCCGTAATTTTGGAAAATACGCGTTGTTTGAACTGTATCGTAGAATGCCCTGATAAATTCTCTGAAATTACATTTTTTATGTTACGGTATGATACTCACCTGGTAATAAAGATACGCAATGCACGTTGTAACAAAATCATAGTGTACAGAAAGTTTTAATTTTCGATCTAAAATTTGTATATATACTGCCATCTTGTGTTTACAGTCTATCCTAGCATACAATTCACAGTCTACAGCGGGGTTATTAATTTAGGACCAATTGACCCCTAAGTGGGCCGTGGATGGGTTTCAGGGGATGCGTGAGGGTCAGAATAAAAAAAAAAAGTACATATATGCATTGCATGCAAAATTGTGTTTATCTGAATATTTCTGGGGAAGAGGTCCATAGGTTTCATTCGATTCTTAACTCAAAAAAGGTTAAGAATCACCAACCTAGAGTTTAAAAAGCGAACACGAGAACAAGCCATCGCAAGTATTTCACGCAATGTGCTATACTGAGCAATTTACTAACCTGGCTTGTGTCTTCGGTCCGTTCCGTAACGCCCAATCCCGATCCCTAACGCCCTGCAGCCCCGCTCGCCTTTGCTTTCCCAGTCCACTTCTCGGAAAGACCATCCCGGCTTCTCGCATCACTATTACTGTATTGGGTTTAGCTCCCTCTCGCCTATCGATAAATAAAGACATCGCTCTGCACAAGGGGATTCAGACTCTCCGTGTCTGTTTCGTTTAGTTACAATTGTACAAATTAAAGTAGACTTGTATAAATTGCAATATTGGAACATTGTCGTACACGTAGAAGATATTATAATTTATTCCAAATTTCAAATCTCGTTTGAATCCATCAAGAGACTTTGAGGTGCAAAATGTATAATAAATGCGTTTAAGAAACGTTTGAAAGTAATGTGTATCATAATTAACTCGCCTTTGTGTTCTCTTGTTGCCTTTGTGATTCACTGTATTTGGTCTTTTCCATGAATGACACTCAGACACCTAGCAACAAATTTAACCGGTGTTAAAAAAAACCGCTAGCTGTCTACGGCTTCTGTTTTATTTAAGATGTAACAATACGATGAAACATTGGCAAGTGAATATGTGTAAAACTCCGTGGTTGTGTTAAATCATTTGCATGTGTAGTTTGGCATTCATACACACCTCAAATTTATTCATCACACCACCGGCATACGCTGTTCGGCCGTCACTGATTTCAGTAAGATGTATGGTCAGCTGTTTAAGTATACCTGAGTGTAATTATGCAAAAAAAAAAAAAACTGTAATGGTTTATAAGCAATATTATAATATGATCAGATGCATGCAGTTGTAGTTGGCGTATATATTAGTTCAAGAGCTGTGTATTCACAAAACAGGAGACACATCATGTTTTTCTGAACGGACAAAAAATTTAGAGCAAATTGTGATGTGAACTGGAGATACTGTCACCTCATTTTTAAAATGAAATTTGTATTGCTTTGATTAAGAAGAGGTGGCACGGTGGTGTGGTGGTTAGCACTGTTGCTGTGCCTGTCTGGTCTGGGGTTCAATTCCCACCCTTGGTGTGTGTGTGTGTGTGTGTGTGTGTGTGTGTGTGTGTGTGTGTGTGGAGTTTGCATGTTCTCCCTGTGCTTGGTGGATTTTTCTCCAGGTGCTCTGATTTCCTCCCACAGTCCAAAGACATGCATGCAGGTTAGGTGTGTGTGTGTGTGCGCACCCTGTGGTGGGTTGGTGCCCTGCTCTGGGTGTCTCCTGCCCTGCACCCTATGTGCTCTGTGATGGGCTCCAGGTTTCCCTACAACCCTCGCCAGGACTAAGTGGTTAAGATAATGAATGAATGCAAGATGCTCAACACTACCTCCCTGGGTGCTGTGCCATGTATGGCTACTCACTGCTCCCCCAGGGGGATGGGTTAAATGCAGAGGGCAAATTCCTTGTATGTGACAAACATACTTGGCCATAAACACAATTCCCTTTATAATTTTTTCGTGTTGGCACGTTTTTGCTGTGCAGCAGTTGCCTGAGTATATGGCTTTTTAATCAGTTCCTTCTGGAGTGAAGAAAAGAATGTAGCACACAAACATCACCAATATTAACTTTAAAGCTCAAACTCGACTGAAATTTAGTTATTGATGTTGGACTAGCAGTTTAACACTATCGTTACATTTTATACAGGAATATATAAATGTGAATGATGGGCCACACCTAACTGGTAACATTAAGCACTGTTCAGACCAAACACACACGTGCAGGAATGCAGACACATGAAGCCCATTTTGTTGTATGTGTGGAAAACATGTCAGCCTTCGGCCTCTTTGTCCAGTCTTTCATCAGCTCTTTGTGTTTCGGTCTGACATCTAGGGACAAATTGAATTCCAAAAATACCTACAGGAACAGCAGCAATTAGAAAAGCTACATCTTTCTTTCTTCTCCTTTGTTTTGTGTGACAATTGACAAAGAGGATCATCTTGGAAGACACACTTGAAAACTCTTGATGGGTTGTGGGTTATGCAAATGCTTGCAAACAGCAAAGTAGCAGTGTTCATAAAGACATATCACTACTGGTGTTCTTTTGACTGTCTGTGCAAACCACATTTAAAAATGTGCGTGATTCTGTAGTTGCCACATGAAAGTGTGTCCCATGTAGGATGAACTCATTTAAATAGGCAGGTTGCTGCTCAGGAGAGCAGTTCGCATGTGCCTGCTATATGGAGTGGTACTGTACATAGTATTGCAACATAAATCCAACAACACGTTAGTATTACAAAAATCTCACAACGTGTAAAATGTATTTACATGTATTTATTTGGCAAATTTACATTGAATTTCAACTACAGTAAATGAAGGTGCCAATCACTGCTGAGTTTGGCAGGAATTTCCAGAGGTGTCCTAGGAAGAACAGGTGCAAGTATTCTTTGTCTCCAATATGTACAGTGATTGTTGCATCATTATTGCTTGCCAGATTGGTTCTTAGATCATAAACACTTAAGTGGTCTGGGTGAAATATTTAGACAGGGCTATGACATCTATGTACAATAGTGTTTATAAAAATAATGTTCAATATGGTTAAATAAGGTAGTAAATCAGTTTATATAGTGTACTATAAATAGTATTGGTGCTTAGCTCAAGGCTTTAGTTTTGTTAACTCTTTTATATGTTTCCTGTTTTGGATATTGTTGGGGAGTTAATATATTTTGACACTAACCGGCAGCATCGGGTTTTGACATGATATTCAAAGTGCCTGAGAACAGCAATGTATCAATGACGAAAGTAAAACCCTTCAAGGCAACAAATGCCACATCCTTGATAAGCTTTTTTTAAAATTATTCTACACAAATTAAAATACAATGTGAACCGACTTCATATTAATAGCTTCAAATGCATTACAGGTGAATGGTGCCCATTTGCGAAACTGTGATGATATGTCCCTGTCAGTTCCCTCTGTGTCCACTAGTTGGTGCCCTTGCCCCTGGTTCTCCAATTTCCCTTGTGTTAATTATCCTTTTAATTGTATTAGTATGCCCCACTTGTGTATCTTGGTCCTCCTATATATACACCTCCCTTCTGTGTTAGTTTTTTGCCAGTTGTTGAGTTCTCTGTAGTTCCTTGGCTCTGTATAGTGGTTGTTAATAGTATTGTTTCCTGGTTCTATGTCTCTGTACCCTGTGTGTTGGAATAAAACCCCTTCACACATTAGACTCAAACCTTGCCTCCATTCACCAGAACTTCACAGAAACTGGCTGGTACAGCTTTGACGTGACTCAGGCAGTGTTCGAAACAAACAAATCCATTTAGAAATGTGGACTGAAGCCAAGAGACCTGGCAGGTATGCAGTAGAGCAGGCCAAGTATGTGCGCTTCACCACCCGCAGGGTACGCACACCTGCTTAATCAGAATTCTACATCAATATATATTTGTCTGTGTTATGAGTTTGTGATAGGTACATCACTTTTTACTTATTTTTCACAGTTCCTGGGGCCAGAGCTGGCTCTGACCAATTGGATACCATAGGCAAGATTTTAGCTGGTGCCCCTTACATTGCAACCAATTGCACCACCATTGCTGTGTTCATACCCTCACACAGAAACTGCATATAGCTTTATGTCTTAGAAAGAATTGTTTTTTTTTTTAGAATTAAAAAAACTCACAAACAGTATAAAACCAGAAGTGATATAAAACTAATAATTAATACCATATAGTATTCCAAAGAGTATCACCCACACAACACATGACATTACAGCACACCTACTTTGTTCATTTTAGGAGGAAAAAATACTAAAAATTAATAAAAGTGCAGCCTCAAACTTATAATAAATACATTATACAAAATACTGCATTAAAGAAACCACTGCAAACAATTTATAAATAAGAGTAATGCACAAAAAAAAATGAACTACAGGAACCTTACAGACCTTTATTTTAGAATAAATAATAATACTAAAGACAGTAATAAAGTGTTTCCCCTAGAAAATTTTTAAGGCATGAGGCTAGAGGGTGATAGAGGGTTTACACACATGTGGTAAAATGTTTGGTTATTTCTTGTGCAACAAAAGACTTTTGGTTGGTAATTTCCATGTAAAAGTCAAGTAAAACAGAGTGTTAATAAGTTGTATTTATTGCACACAGCTGCCAAAGCTACCAATTACTTCACAACTGAAGACGTTAGAACAAATCTTAAGAAAAATAAAAATATATAAATAAAAAGATATTTCATATAATGAAAGATGAAATAATAAAGCTATAAAAAAAAACTCTGAAGTTGGTGCTTAATCCTGAAAAGACCATTGTGAAGATTTTTACAAGCCCACATCTAATGGCCAGGAAACACCTTTTGAAACAGCTTCAAAAGTGAAAAATACAGAAGAGCAAGATCTTCAGCAGACCACAGTGCACTGGAGAAAACGTCCACCAAGAAGCCAGGAGGGAGAAATAAGCGAGGGACTGAAAAAGTGGTTTATCCCCTTTTCTCCGTTTGCCTCAGTCCTCTCTCAGAAGAACACTTCTAAGTATTCTTAAAATTTTTTATATACTTTTTTGCATAACTGCTACATCAAAGAATTTGACAGACTTGGTTACAACATCAAAGCAATTTGCTGCACAAGGTGACTCACACAAATTTATTGCTTGTCTGCTATGCTACGCTTTAGGAATTGTTTGAAAAGAGTTTAATTGTATCCAGTTCCATGAAAATTTTTGGAAATTTTCAGATTTGTATTTTGCATTTTTCGGATATGCTGAACTGAAAGCATATGTAAAACCCAAAAGACAGCAACATGCCTGGGTCATGTTGTACATATTGTTCCGCACTTGGACTCCCTCAATTAATATGCCTACATCTGCGAGAGGTTCATCATCTGATGCACCTTATATATGATAATTACAGAGGTCCTCATTGGATGCTGTGCAAGGTCTTCCTGGGTATCTACATGCTGTTAACTCATATGGACAAAAAAGAAACAGCTTTAGTGCCTTTCATAACTGTATTACATGCCATGACAAGCTTTGATGTCTAGCCAAATTTAAAAGCAGTCACAAAATGCTTTCCCAACAAATATGAAATCATTAAAAAACAGTTTAGAATATCCAGCTGCAGTCATGCAGAGGTGTAAATATGTAAAAAATTAAAAACATACAGACTGTAGGTGAAAATCTCTATTTAGTCAAAAATTTTACAGTAAACAGTGTAACTGTACAATGAACACACTAGGACACTGTACCACTGGGACAAAAAAATGTTTGCAAAAAAAAAGAAAAAGTACTAAGCGCTGGTTTACTGGTCTCATCTACCCCTGCTTAGCACTTATGAGTCTTATCTCAGTCTGTTTGATCTGTTATAACATGCGTGTATCATTAAAAACAGTTTTTGACCTTTTTCAGTCTGTCAATCACAAAGATTAAAAACCACAATTACAGAGGATTGTGGACAGTTGTGCATTCTAGACAAACTGTGACTTCTCAAGCAATGTGAAAGCAAAGCTTATTTTAACTCTTATACCAAGTAGCCACCTTCTCCAAAGCATTCCATTAAGCATCGTACAACTGTGGCACGTCCCTGGACAACAAAGCTCGTTTCCAGGGGAATAATAAAGGAACTCTAAAAACCCTTTAAAGTAAATTTCAACAGAAGCTCCATGCAGCTCTACCTACAGCAGGGGTGTCCAATCGCGGTCTTGGAGGGCTGCAGTGGGTGCAGGTTTTTCTTTCAACTAGTTCATTCATTTTAATTTGACAACTATCTCAATTAAAGATCAGTTACATCCTTGCTTCTCTGTATTCTTCCTGATCATTTGCATCTGTCTGCACTTAGGTGTCTTAATCATTTGAGTGATAATAACAGTTACAGAGAAAAAAGTTAAAAGTGAGCCTTTACAATGTCATTCTAACCACAGAATCACAGTACAAATTGTCTGGATAATTTAGCATGGTGTTTTATTTAAAACAGGAAAAATTTATTGCATTCAAATTGTAAAACAGTTTTTTTCCAATTGCTAAAACACATTTCTTGAAACTTCCACCCATTTTCTCAAAACCTTAAACACAAATCCAAACTATATTCACAAAACCCCAGACTTTTCTATCAAAACCAAACTGTCACCTCAAAACCAGTTATCCTGTGTTCAAAACCAAACAATGTGTTCAGATCAAACACACAGCAAGTAAAAATATATTCACCACAGAGCATCGTTAGTCACTACATAAAAT
>JABJVR010000877.1:0-20238 GCA_025773905.1 Chitala chitala
GTGTGT
Source organism: Chitala chitala (assembly GCA_025773905.1). Classification (NCBI taxonomy): domain Eukaryota; kingdom Metazoa; phylum Chordata; class Actinopteri; order Osteoglossiformes; family Notopteridae; genus Chitala; species Chitala chitala. The sequence continues at coordinate 7 of JABJVR010000877.1, forward strand.
GTGTGTGTGTGTGTGTGTGTGTGTGTGTGTGTGTGTGTGTGTGTGTGTGTGTGTGTGAGAGAGAGAGAGACAGTGACAGACTGGCCTCATTCCTTGACTTTTCTGGGAAAGGCTCCAGGTTACCAGTGAGTGTAGATTAGATGGGCACAGTTTAATTACCTGTCTTCTTAAGTAGCAAAAAATGAAATACCACAGCAAAATATTCTTCTATTCACTAACGCAATCGAGGTGAATTTTATGCGGAGCGCCGTCTGTCCTTCTAAACGCTGCTGACTATATTTGATGGGGCATCTGGGGCGCGAACTCGCGACCTCGGGGTCCACATAGTTACCTAACAAGGCAATTAGTCCGCTAAAGATCCACCTTTCTCACTAACTGGACGAATCGCATTCTTGTCCCGACTACCGGAGGGATTCACGCGGCATCACGGTATCACATCCGATTCATATATGCTTAACGCTTTGCCTAATTTTTGACTGAGAGCACGTATACTCGGTGTGCAGCGCTACCATCTGGTGTCTGCGCAGCCGGATATAGAAAAACAGCCAGCAGCGCACGAATGATGGCGAATACATCAAGTAAACAAAGGCTGAATACAGGCACGTAAATAAAAATGCTTTCGCAGTTTTTAAATTTGATCATTAATAACAGCTGTTCGACGACAGATAAGCAAAAGATAGCGTTTTGTCATATAAGTTAGCGATCCTACCAAAGCTGCTTTGAGGAATAATGTATTTTCAGAAAACCAATCCTGTGATAAATCGGGGTTATACTGAGATGAATCTTCAATTATTTTCTCAGAGGAACTGAAAAAGGGAAGGCTGGACATAGTACTTTTAGGTAATTAAATTTTATTATTATTATTTTGCATCAGTGCGTCATGTGTTGGTATCATACACAGAATTCTGTTTACATTCCGTAATTCATTGCAACTGTCATTAGCTCCCAACTACTCGCTCAGCTTCGATAAAATTGCTTATAGTGTGATGATCGATAAACCCCACGCATGAAATTAAACGGCAGTCGATTCCCCCCCCAGACCACCGCGAGTAGGTTTTTGTGGTATGCCGCACTGCTGAAGTACGGCTGGAGGAGTCGAGTGTTTTGTGGTGTTGGACGCCATGGGACCCATTCTTCTGGAGCGAGCTGCTAGTCCTGTACTTAAGAAGGTGCCCACTAAGGAAAAAACACTGATTACATGTTCTGACAGTTTTGCAACGGGAATAAGGTAAACGAAAATGCTGTAAATTGCAAGTATCTTGTTTTTAGATTTTTTAAAAATCAAGTTTCACTTGAATTATATTTATTCTTCCATAATATAAACAGTTTATTTATTTTTTTATATTTGCATATATTTGAAATTCTGTGCTATGTTGTTACAATGAGGAAAAATTGGTTCGAATGGATTAATTTACACTGGTAAAATGTAATGTATAATTAATTTTAAACTACTAGAAGTGTTCAGATATCTGATCTGTTTTTTTCAAATTGGTTTACGTTAAATAGAGCCAAGAAAGTAAATGTGATCCAGAACCAGAGGCAGCAGAAAGAGGCAGGGACTCTTTCAAAACAAACCTTTCGAACAAAGAACCTCACAGCTGGACCTGAGAAGGTAAGCTTTGGCACAAGTTAAAATGGAGTATGAATGTTATACTATTATATGCAAAATTTTTGAATTACTGTATTGACATTGCTGCCTGAACTTGTGAACCAGTAAATTAGTGGTAACCTGTCAGCACCTGTGAAAGCCAAGTATTGCAATTTTACTGTTTCAACATTAATTGCACTGAATACAAATCATAGGTTTAATGTGCTTTTAGAACTGCAAAAATAGGAAATTCATATTTAAAATATACTTGTTTATAGTACTTTCAGGGATACATTTACACAACCATAGCTCTCCATACGGCACTGGATCACCTAGAACACAGTGTTGAAACGCTTTTTGTTGATTACAGCTCGGCTTTTAATACCATTATATTAGACATACTGATTGGAAAACTGCTACACCTTGGCCTATCTACACACATCTCCACTTGGATCATGGACTTTCTTACAAACTGCCTTCAGTCTGTTAACCTTAGCTGCCATATTTCCTTCACCCTCACACTCAGCACTGGCTCTCTCTAAGGCTGTGTGCCGAGTCCTGTCCTGTACTCACTTTACATATACAACTGCATACCAATTCATACCTGTAACTCTATCATTAAATTTGCAGATGATACAACAGCGGTTAATCTAATTTCAGGGGGCGATGAGTCCGCTTACCAAGATGAGATCGAAAAACTGAAGGCGTGGTGCTCTGTAAACAGCCTGATACAAAAAAAATGAAATAACTCATTTTAGACTTCAGGAAGTGCACAGTGGACCACCCTCCCATTTTCATAAATGGATACTGTGTGGAAAGAGTTCACAGCTTCAAATTCCTGGGAACCCACATATCTGACAATCTCTCATGGTATATCAACACCACAGCTGTTGTCGAAAAAGCACAGCAGCACTTCCACTACCTGAGAGTCCTAAAAAAGAACAACCTATGCAGCAAGCTGTTAGTGGCCTTCTGCCACTCCGCAATAGAGAGCATCTTAATCAGCCTCACAGTGTGATATGCTGTATGTTCAGTAGCTGACAAAAAAATATCACTGCAAGGGGTCTTCATCACAGCACAGAAAATCACTGGCTGGCCTCTTCTCCCACTCCGAGACATTGCAAATACTCGCTGCCACTCCAGAGCCAAACACATTGTCAATGACTGTTCCCATTCTGCCCACCATCTGTTTGAACTTCTGCCTTTACAGGTCAATCAAAGCACAAATATCCAGATTTATTAATAGTTTCTTTTCAAAGGCCATTCACAATCTTAATCAAAACACACAATGACTCTGTACCACTTTTTTGTGTATTAAACATGCCATTATCTAATTACATGGATCTGTGCAATACAGTACAGACACCAGCATGATTTGTGCAATATTATTTTACAACTTATATATACACACAATACATTTCTATATTTTATATGATGTTTCATACACTATATGTTTGTGCAATGTATTTTATGATGTACCTGCCTTGTTTACAATGTCTTACGATATCTATGATGAATGTTGGCACATACCATGAATGGAGGTTGACCCTGTTCGTACATGTATGTAATGTGTGTTGTGTTCCTTACTGGGAGGGCACTTGAAATTTTGTTGTGTTTCTAATATATATAATTATATATAAATATATTTTAATACAAAAAAGGCTTCCTCTTCATCTTCTTTTAAATCAAGATTTTTTTCTTACATTTCAGTTGTTGTTTACTTAAAACTTTGTGAAGATCATCCTTTAGTTCAGAAAACTGAACTAAACAATGAAGTGCATGTATTACCATAATGGTTGCTTTCTATATTATCAGGGCCCTCAGTTTGGAAGGAAAGCTAAAAAAGAGACTTCATATAACCGTCCCAATGGCATGCTAATGTGAGTACATTGAAAGGTTGCTGTATTGCTGCTGGAAATTCTTCAGCATTAACTTAGTCCTTTTTTTTGTGTGCTGGAGATGCCGCTGATCTCATGCTTACATAATTTTCTTTGACAGAGGTCAGGGGCCAATGGAGTCCAAGCATCTGCCTGTTCACCCTACGACTGGTGGAGAGGGTCCAGTGCGGCCAGGGTCACAGCGTGAGGGTGAGACCAGCTGGAATTGTGTGGGTCATGGACGTAGCCGGTCAACTCTCAGCTTGCCATTAACTCCCACCCCTGAAACACGCAAAGAGATAGCGGAGGTCAAGCATGCTCTGAACCGTGATCCACTAAGGCTGTATGAGCAGAATGAGGATGACATGGACAGTGCCAGTGACCTGTCTGATTCAGAAAGGCTCCCTGTGCCCCCATCACCCTGCACCCCACCACAACTCAACTTGCGGGCTGAGGTGTACAACCCAAGCGATGCCCACCAGTGCCTTCCTGGGCCTCGAGGAAGGGGCCATTGCTACCCTGACTTTTTGCCACCACCCTTTTGCACCTGGAGCCTCCGCCAACTGGCCCTGTTCCTTAACACGGAGGGTAAAGGTGCACCTCGGCCCAGACCTGTTGGCATCCTGGAGAAGTACCTGGAGCGGCTCTTGCAGTTAGAATGGCTCCAAATACAGACCATCGATGCAGAAAGCAGCAGACCTGCTGTGTCTAGATTTATAGGCAGATCCCGGCGCCAAACAGTTAACTTTCAAGCAGCAGCCACCCAGGCCCGCCCCAGCACGGCTCCGCCCACCCGCCTTAGCTCTCCTAGGAGCCTGCGTCAGTGTCAGAATGCCTTCCCACTTGCCTTTGCGTCCTGCAGCCCTCTGCCTACCCAGCGTTCCCTAGCTGTCTGCCCCAGCTGCCACATCCGCTTCCCACTGTGCAGTGGGGCCTGCTCCTCATACACCTACCACAGGCATTCTCGGCTCAGCCCCGTCTTGGAGCGCCGCACCAGTCCAGGATCCGTGCCAAAGAGGAGCAGTAGCGAGAGCCGCATCCCCGCTGGACAGGGCCAGCGGCCTGGGAGTCCTCCTCCAGTGGGAAACAGTCATCTGCAGCAGCGCATGCAGGCTACTGGCAATGTGCGTGGCCCTCACCACACCTCTGGAGCAGTCACAAAGACCCAGGCAGTCCCCCAGAGCAGTCAGACCAGAGTTTGTCTCAGCAAGCCAAAAGAACCTGTAGCAACAGAGAGGAGCACCTCCTGTAAGAGTGCGTGGCAGAGCAGTGCTGTCAGTGGGAACGTTAAGATGAGGCCAAAGGCAGGGCAGAAAAGTGGGGATTTAAAATCTGGTACAGCCCAGCCTTACGCCCCTGCGACCAAGGGTCCGCCCCCTGCCAGACACAACGGAAAGCTGAAACACACAAAGTTTGTTGCTAACTAGCAGTCTTCTCATGTCTTTTGTAATTCATCGTGCAATATTTAACCTTTGAGGTAATAATTATATCAAACAGAAGCTCTTAATTGCTCTGTTGATGTTATTTGGAAGCCGTCACCTCGTGTTGACAGGTGTAAAAAAGATACCAACTTAAAATGACTAAAACCTGAATGACTGTGGTCTTTGAGAACTAAAACTGCTCGCTCTATTAACTTCCACCAGCTTAGAAATCAAATGGCAGCGATTTGTCCTTTAATTTAATAAAAAATACCAATTATAATTTTGACATCTGAATATTATTTTATGACTCTTTATATATATATATATATATATATATATTCCTGCATAAATTTTTGTATGTGATTTTTGCAAAGTGTGGTACCACCAAATGCTGACACTTACATAGCCAAAGGAACCTCACAATTGGAAATAAAGCAGGCTTTGCTAAATATGCCATAATCAGGTAGAGCTTTTAGTTGTGTAATGCAACATTGTGAAATACAGTCTTACTGCTTTAAATCATCCATTCTCACACATCTAGTGCATTAACTATTTTTGTTTTTAAATATCCTGTTATGTTTTTTATATGTCAATGTCAAACAGTTCTTTGTCAGGGCCACCTTTATTTTAAACTTTGCATTACTGTTGCCCTACCATTTTTTTTATTTTTCATTTTGTGTACTTTATTCTTACCTGGATGAAACAATTTAGTGAGGAAATGCATATACAGTATTGGTACTTACAGAATGTGTTTCTTCTTTTCTTTAAATAGTTTAAACCAAGCATATGTAGATATCAGAACATGTTAATCTGGACGTTGCATTTTCATGGGCTTTATACAACATGTATTTTTGGCTGTAGAAAATATATTTAAGTAAAGCAAAAAAGTATTTTGTCTGTTGTATTTTGTAAAAAAAGAACTGTACAAACTGACCTACTTCCTCATGTTACATTATTAAGTAAAGTTTTAAACACAGTATAGATGTTGAGATAAAGACGCAGTACTTGATACTTGTTAATTCTATTTAAATTTTTGTGTAATACTGTGGAATATACTGCCCTTGATTTGAAGCATTTTAAGTTGTATTTTGTTGTGTTAAACAGTAATTTGTAAATGAACAGTGTAATGTTGTAGTTCCTTGTGGTATTAGTTAGGTCATACATGATTATTTGTTCTTTCAGTATTTATTCATTTCAGTTTCGTAATACTTTTGTATCAATAAAGGTCCGTTTTCCTTAGATTAAATGCATGTGTCTGTATATCCTGTTGAACGTCCTTTTTTCTAACAAGTATTATATCCAAATTATGCATCTTTTTCTTAAGATGAGAGTGTAAATTTAAATTATACTGCATATGCCAAGTTACAATTTTAATTGAAATTGGGGGTGGTACATGTATTTCAGAACAGCTGCAGTACTTAAACAAGATTATTAAATCTTGATCATGAGAGTTGAATGTACATATTTTGCAAACAAACATTTCCACTCCACATTTCCATGGTAACATCAGTTACACGCATTTGCAGTTTTACTAGTTTAAGACTGCAATGCTTTATCAAAATACAGTGAATAAAAACAGGCTGAAGTAAAAATTTGTGTAAATTAGTACAAATTGTAAAATGCTTAAAATGCTTGCATACAGTTAGTCTGGGTATTATAATCACATGACCCACTGCTTATACAATCATGTCTCCAGCCACTTTGCAGGTTTATGCACATGACTACAATAAACCAGGATCACACCACTGGTGGGCCTTTTGTTTTTTTCCTTTTGCGTTTAATGATCTTTTTAGGTACTTAGGAAGTTTACCTTCAGCAGCCATTCTGTTGCACATGTAGTGCTTTGTACTTAGCCTTTCTTGTATGTGTAGCAACTGTTTTTTACTTGCATTTTTACTGGAGTCCTCATTTCCACTGACTTATACATAAATAATGTGAATTGAATCCAATTTCATGAACAAGGCATGTCAGGTAGCGATGTGTCCCGTCCTCTTCTGGACCGGGAGGACCCTGCACTCCCTCATCTGCTTCTCTCTGTCATTGATGCAACCTGCACCCCAGGGAAAAGATGCATTTTGGCCAGAATGACAAGCTAGTGAATTTGACCGCAAGCTCCCATATTAAGTACAGATGTGCGTGTGTGGCGAGCATGCGTGTACCTAGGTGTGTGTTTGCACTGAAGCTCGAGGTGGCCAGCAATTCCTGGTTGACGTCCTCACGGAAGACCGGCCCATCGTTCCACATGAGGTCGTAACCCCCAACCCGTTTCTCAGCGCCAGTGAGCCTGGAGAAGGCGGGAAACAATAAGAGGGGTAAAGGCACCACACCCCAGCCAGCAAAAAGTGGGGTCCTCTGACAAAACGCAAACACTTACCTGCCCTCCATGTCGACGACATTCAGGGTGTCTTCCAGCAGGTGACACTTCAGCTCGTAGTCCTCGCGGCTGCTGGCCGTTAGGGAGGGAGAGGCGTTCACCTCGATGAGCCACCTGCTGACCAGCACGCAGAGAGGTCAAGTGCTGTAACTCTTACATTGCTTCCTCCTCAATCAATTAGCTTTAGCAGTAGCTTCAGAATCACAGTGTGAAATTACATTACAAATGTATACTTGTAGGACTCTTTACAAAACATTCATAGTGTGTGAGTAAAAGATGCTACATGAACACAATTCCCTCCTAAAGACCCATGTTTAAAATTGTACTATATCCCCGGAAATACAGACACAGCTCTTCAACACAAGTGCCTGAAATACACAAAGACTGCCTTACCAGTTGTTCTAAGCATTTTAAGAATTTTCTTGTTAACAAATTTTTCCTGAGTCCACCATCTGGTACGTGAATACAATGTAAATGTAAACGGTAACTAACACCCACAGTAGTGGGGAGCTGTCGTCGAGCAAGGTCGTCATAGAGAGCTGTGTATCAATGACAGAAGAGGCTGAGCTCACGGTTTAAGGTTCTCGTCGAGCAGGATGTCATAGCCATACAGTTCGAAGCAGTGCTTGTCGTTGATGATGACCTTCTGAACGCTCAGCAGGCTGCGCACGAAAATGTTGTCCATCGCCTTGAAAAGGGTGGCCACCGTGTCTGTGCCATGCTTTGCTGTGAGGAACCGTCGCAGTTGCTGCATCTGCCACTTACAGCCCTACAGGAAGAGGGAGAGGAAGAGACACTATTTAATGTGACATTTATGCTAATCTTGATATATCAGGATATCACAGAGTAACATCCATTTTGTTGTGCCATGAATTCTGCTTTGCAGTTTGTATCTTGATTTAAATGAATTGTCATGAGTTATACATTCTGTATACCTTTTCTGGGTCATAGTCTGGAGCTGTTTTCTGAACTGCCACATTGGTAAGGTGGATGTCTGTGTACAGACTGGGGTTAAGGGCTTAAATTAAAAAACAGTCAGTGGGCATTACCATTGCTTTGTCTGTAGGCTACATTGATAAAATGATCCTGCGATTCTGTCAAGATTGTAAACGGTATTAGCCATAGGGGAACTAGTGTAACACTGAATTAGGGGCATCACTCCGCTTGTGCATTGAGATCATACAAGATATTTGAAAGGTCAAGCATACACAGATGAAGGATACATTGGTCTTCAATGCTGCTGAGGGAGAATCGAGTGTTGGAGAACCGGGCGAATCCATCCCGATATAGCCATGCCTTCAGCGGGGTGTACTGAGAAGTGAAACAACAGGTGCCTATGAATACAAGGTATCACAGAGAGACATTCTATGGAACACAGGCTTACAGCAGCACAAGGAGGAACCCCCACAAGTCACAGACATATATGCAATCAGGTTCATTACTTGACAGTAACAGTGCCATAAAAGGATTTTGCTTTGTCCAAGCCTGCAGCCATACTTACTGATGTCACCAGCACGTACACACGCAAGTCAAATTTCCTGCCTGCAAAATAATGACAAATGGCCAAGCTTCAAAACAGAAAAGGAGCACGTGTTATGTCCGTTTTTCTGTTTATAATGTTGACATGAGCTATGAAAAGCAGAATACTGAGAAGAGTTTCTGCAGCGCTCTACAACGAGGACACACCGCCAATCAGGTAGGGGTTCTCTATGTAGCGCTGCACCACGTAGCTCTCCACCTGGTTCTCATCTCGCTGTTCTTCTGTGCGGCTTCCATCCTGCAGGCCACAGAAAATTTCACTAGCACAAAAGTGCAATGAGTCTAGACAACCATGCCCAGGAAAAAAGGTTAAGTACAGCATCTGTGCCTTATCTGATATAATTTATGTTTTGTGGGAAACAGTAAGAGTTGGAAGGTCTGGCATCTGCTTGGTGGCAGTTAAAATCACCTCTGTCAGTTTTAAACTGGAATTTCTGCTGGCACTTAGCTAGAGAACCACTAGCTTTTTTGCAATGTCAAATTTATTGATGGTGTCCTAAAGTCCCCTAAGCCATGTGGGTAGCAGTAGACGAATACTGTGTAACAGTATAATGGAAGGAAAAGTGTCTTAATAACACTGCAGTCCATGTTGGTACACCACAGCTACGATGCCACAGTCATAGTCAAGAGGAACGACACATTTACAAAAGGAGCATTAAAGTTGTCAATGTGCCCCTGTCAGGACACTACTATACACAGTGAAGCCACAGCCATGCATGAGCCATTACCTTCTTCCAGTCTATAATGTCCTTCAGCTTCCGAAACAGGAAGATGCCTTTTCCCTGTGACCGTGCTATCTGAACAAGCACATTAAAACAGAGGATAAGCAGAACCAGGCAGAAAATCCCAAGGGAAGTTAATTTGTTTTTGCAAGCTGGCTCACCTTTCAACCTGAGAAAACTGCAAGCACAGTTTTGACTCCAGTAATGTGCAGTACAACAATTTCTTTTGATTAGCATGCGTGCTGAAATGACCATACACATATAGTTCATCCCTCTATCATAAACGTAACGTGAACTATGTGTCACACATCAGCTTCACACAATTAATAATAACTAAGAAGAACAGGCCGCATGTTGGTAATGCAAGCCCCCTTTCCAAAGTCTCTGCCAGATCACCCTGGTCTAAAAACACCTATCCCCTTCCGTAAAATGCACAATTGTATCGAAATCCTCACTGGCTTCATGATCCAGGTGATGCCCGGGTTTCTCTTAAACTCCTCCACAAATAGGTGGTATTCGCTGGGCAGCTCAAAGGTCCTAGGGAAGAAGTCACATTTGGCTGCCTCCAGGAGTCCGGCCTCCCGCTCCAGGGCCTTGCGGTATCTTTTCAGGTTCTTCACCATCAGGTTTTTGCGTGTCAGCTGGCAGGAGGGCAAAAAAGTATGATGCAGTCTCTCACACTTTATGTTTACATTAATGTAACTGACAAATTATACAGCAGTACTAAAGTGAAACGAATAACAAAACTGATTAACAAGAGCACAAAATCAGTTTGTTCAAGAAGTCTTGAATGTCTGTTCATACCAAAATGTACACAAAAATGATCAGTTCACATCAGGGTATGCCATCAGACATACTGCACATATTTAAGATCTACTAATTCCACTGCATCATCTATACATTTTATAGGCAACGATCACACATCATGCGCTATATTCTGTTCAGCCTGACCTCGTAATGATTACGAAAGTGACATATCCGCACGTGCTCCTCCATGTACGTGTGGCCAAAATTCTCTCGTAGCCAGCCCACATCACACCAATTAAAGTCCCATTCGGCGTCACTGTTAATGATATACACTGGATATATTTAAAAGTCGTATTCATTAAAATTATATTTAATCAGTTCATCAATAAAAATTTAAATGGCACTCAGTGATGGTACTTACTCTTTCACCTCCACCCAGCCGGGTCTCTGGCGAAGCACATCTTGTATGGTGTTAGTGAAGCCGCACCTGTACCTCACAAAGCTCCGTATTTCCCTGTAAATACAGGCTAGTAGTGCATTTTTTTATTTTCTTCAAATTTAAATGTAATTCAGATGCAAAGCAGGCAATACCAGTGCTTTCTTTCTAAATGAAAAGCAGGGGTACTCACGGGAACTTTTCTATTAATGGCATTTTACAGGAACTTCAATACTTTTGACATATCTTCCAATGCTGACTGGTGATTATACACACACACACACACACACACACACGTCAGGCATAATGACCCCTGACATGTAAAGTGAATAACATTGGTTATCTCATTACAATGGGACCTAGAAGTGAGTGGGCTATATTAGGCAGCAAATGAACATTTTGACGCAGAAGTTGATGTGTTCGAAGCAGAGAAAAATGGGCAAGCTGCAATTTGATTGGGCCAAATTGTGATGCCTAGATGACTGGGTCACAGAGTGTAGCAGCCTTGAAAGTGCTACGGTGAGAATCCGTGCAAGATCAGGACAAGAGTACAATTGGTTCGCCTAGATAGGAATACGGGTCTTTGGCTCAGCAGATTTACTGTCTGATTTGGTAACTGTGTGGACTGCAAGGTTGTGAGTTTGAGCCTGGCTCACCCCTGTTACAAGAGCAACTCCAAAATGGTAGCTTTTGTGGGATATTCCTGGTCCGCAGTGGTCAGGACCTACCAAAGGCGTTAGCCATCAGGTTCAGCATTACCAGAACCATGTTCCACTTTACACTACAAGTACTGGCGATGCTGGTTTCGCTTTCCTGATTTTCTGCAGAAAGAGATGATGATTCTAAATCTTTACCGCCTACATCTTTAAGTTTTCTCTTGTTGCTCACCGGCACGAAATAACTACTTAAATTAATAACTATTTACTCATCTCAGAAAATCGGTAGATTAATTTGTAATTAAAAACAGGTCACGTGGCACGTGCACTATGGTATATACCTAAAGCGCCAATATTAAAAAAAGGGAATGACATTTAGAGTACAGTATTTCCTTTCGACCATCGATCTAAATCGATCTATATCTATCTAAACGAAATAAATCAGAAATGGCAATGTTACAAATTCATTCACGGGAAAGTGACATCTACTGCCATGTTTATTAAAAAATATATATATTTATTATTACTATTGTACAACAACAACAATAAAAAGGTATCGGTGCTACGTACTGAGTAATATATTAATTGGATGTGAATAAAGTAATTCAAAGACTTTATTGTGCATTGTAATTTACAAAAATTACTGAATATTATTTTTCAACTTCAAAAATTCACATTTAGATCTTCTTGTGTGTTTTTGAAATGTAACAATTGTTTGGTTAGCGGCATGAACGTTTGGTTGAACTGTGAATATTACCCTTCATAACTTACCAATCCTTTCTCTTTTGATAGCCGTACACAGTTTTAGTTCCCGCAGTCTGTTAAAATAAGACAGCGAATTCTTAGCTAACCTACTTATAATGTCGGACGTTTTGTGCAGTTACTCAAATTAAAATTAGTTAAAAACCCGACGACAGAAATCCCAATATTACTTGCATGAAACGAATGTTTATATTAATTTTGCAGGAAGTCCGCTAACTACAGAAATAAAGAAACAAATGCTTGCTAAAAGTTTTCATATGGCCAAATTACAGTGTCTACCTAAATCTACAAAAGTATACTTATTATTACCACAAAAATAAACAATTTTAAGTACATTATTGCATTAAATTAACATATGTGCCTTACCTTATTTTTAGACATTTTCCACCCGTTGGCTTTATACAATTTAACCACCTAGCTACGTACTGTCCGTCCCTAAAGAGGTTTTACAAACCGTGCATGCTTATTACGGCGTATTCACTATAATACAGCAGGCGAATTCACTATAATACAGCAGGCGAATTCACTATAATACAGCAGGCGAATTCACTATAATACAGCAGGCTAACTGGCCTAGTCAGTGCAATGTGGTCTGTTACCATGACAACAGTCCCACGATGGCAAAACAGTCCAGCAGAAACTGCAGAGCGATCACAGCACTGAAATACACTCCCTCACCAAGACAACAATTTGAAATCAAGATTTCCTAAATCGATTGTGCTGTAACATGATAAAACTGAATATTTTAAAATTAATGATAACTCGATGTGTCAAGTAACTTCTACATACAGTATTGGCAGTGTGTTTTAGAGGAATTTGAGGAGAAATACGTAGAGCGCCACCTCCTGGGCAGGGGTGGTTATGGCAGGGTTTATGCTGGAATCAGGAGGGCGACCAAATACCGGCGCAGACCACTATCATTCTCAACCATCTCACACATTTTACACAGAAAATTGAAGAAATATGTCCAGTCAGCACCTGCATATCTCATGTTTAATAATGTTTTAGGGATTTCTAGTCAGTGTTTAAAGAACGTACATCATACGTTTCACCTTAAAAAAATTGAAAATGAGTAATCATGCTGAACATTATTATTTGTACGTGTTTTAAAGGTAGTGATGAAATATGCTGCAGAATACAAGATGGCTGTACTGGTAAGCAATGTGGTAAAGTATTGTGATTAAAACTCACGTATGTTCATGTGGAGATATACTGTATATCCCTCTACAAGGATTAGTGGCCCTTTGATTTATTAGGAAACCAATGGGCACACGTGCCAGTTACCACGACAGGTTCTCATGATGCAGTGCGCAGCAGGGCGTGAGCAGAAATATGAAGGAGTCGTTAAACTACTCGACTGGTATGAGGCCCAGGACGAGCTCATTCTTGTAATGGAGACGCCAGGATCATCTATGGACCTTTTCAATTTCATTGAGTCACGGGGCGGATACCGGAGCACGAGGCTAAGGTAAGATGATACAGCAAAATGAATGAGTTTCTTAAGCTTACAGTAGAATACATTAGGGGTACAGGACTTGCATCACATCTTGTATGTGGCTTTTGAATAAATGTTCATAATCAACTGACAGCATTTCACATTATATGTGACAGATAATATGATTTATCCTTTTTACTGGCAAGATCAGTGAAACGTTATTGTTGGAAGGTGAAGTAATCTACCTACCCTAGCATTGTTCAGCTGAGCTATTCTGTCAGCCTTACACACTTCCTTTGCATCTTCAAACCTACACTAAGAACCAGCCTCTTGCTCTGCCCTTCTCCAGGACATTATGGGACGGCTGGTCCAAGCCATACTGCAGCTCCACCACAGCAGAGTATTGCACTGACACATCAAAACAGAAAACATTTTAATAGAGTCGATCTGCGTACCTGTGCGAGTCTGCCTCATAAGTGCCAGTGGTCAAACATCTGGACAGTTCAGCATGTTTAAATTCAAACCAGTAATCCTTAATTGTATTAAAATTCTAATAAATAATGACCAGCACAATCAGGTGCCAATGACAAAGAATGCTGAATAAGAAGCAGTGATATAAGTGATTATTAACAAGAAATTGTTTTTAAAAATTTAAAATATACCATAACTGTTAAAACATGTGAAGAATAATCAATTATTTCTTAAATTATTAATTCATTAATTATTAAAGATTAATACATTTTGTAGAAAATATTGGATTGACACAATAATTATACTAAGAAGTTAATAATGTTTTATGGTTTAATTAAAATTGTTTAATTTAAAACATAAATTGACTCATACCATAGGCGTACTGGTAATCTGGACATTCTGTGAAATGCCAGACCTAATAATCAACAAGTTTAAAACAATCACACCCCCCTAACCCCAGGACAATTTTGACAAAACATTGTAGTTATGTTCAGCTGCTCTGAGTAAAACTCCAGGGCTGTTGTCAAGTCCTGGTGTGTCTCTGGCTGATACAAAAATCTGCACCCACTTTGGCCCTCTAGAATGGTGAGTCCCCACCCCACTTCTAGAACATTACATAACAAACCAACATTAACATTGACCCAATGTCCCCCACGATGGACTTGTATGTCATCCAGAAGGTAACTGGTTTTATAACTTTATAACTTTAGTATCTTGGAGTAGGCTGTAGGCACACTGTAACCCCAGAACTGCTCATAAGGAATGATCAAAGTTTTCCATCCATCCATCCATCCATTCATTCCCTATAACACTTATCCAATTCAGGGTTGAGGGAAGTCTGGAGCCCATCCCAGGGGGCGCAGTGCAGGGGACACCCCGAGCAGGGCACCAACACACACAGGCCATAATCAAAGTGTTATAAACACCAAAAAGAATTTCATTAGGCACAAGCACAGGAAATCAATGATTATATGAATTCATTTATTTCCCCCAAACCTCTTAACCAGTATATGGTCACAGGGACATAACGCAATATGACACAGTGATTTATATAGATTAACCCTTTGGTTGGGTGGAATGCAAAGTCAACATAGGGCACACCAATATTGTGACAAGAGTTCAGAGTCAGTACTTTCCCTGACCCACATCTGTGCCATGATTCAAAAAGCGAGACTGTAATTAACTTCTGAATTGCTAACAGAATTATTAATTCAAAAGAAAGCACAGAAGAACAGCAAAACAGAAAATTAAAACAAAAACTGAACACCCCATACAACAATTTCTGGTTGTGTCCAACTCACTGCTCTAGCCCAGTGCAGGTATGGTACTCAGTCAAAGATCACACTAAGATTGTGGCAGGAAACCAGTGTATTTGGAGGAAGTTAACATCAGTTTAGAAGAACAAGCAAACCATTCACACGGACACACACACACTTATGCATGCGCATACACACACACACACACACACACACACACCTGGAAGTGAACCTGATCAACAGTAAGATGTGTGAAGTACATTGAGCCACTTCACTATCTATATTTATAAATATTAAAATGACTTCTTAGGCATCTAGTCCTTAGCGTACTGTTTTGCTGCAGACCCTTTCTTATATTTAAATCATATTATTAATTTTATGTATCGACTCTTCTTTGTATCAGTGGTTCAAATTTGAAATTCATAAAATATTTTTCCCCCAAAATTATACACATTGATGAACTGATACACGTGCTCTCCGCAGTTAGCTGTAATTTAACTAGTGGTGTCCTACTGCAAAACAAGTTGTTTTCTGGCAAGGATTTATTGTGGTCGATAAAGACTTGCCAGATGAACACAGAAAATATGTGTCATGTAAATGCATCGTTCTCCATTAGCTGCAGTTTGTGTCAGCAGCTAGAGGATAAATGTTTGTTGCCTCATAAAAGTTCATTGGGGTGATTCTTATGAGATTAGGCATCCATAAAAGTGATATATTTAACAGCTTGCCAAAGACCACCCTCTCTGATAGGAACAAACCTGTGTTGGGGAAACATAGGAAGGTCTGAAATGCTACTGATGTCATAAAGTTACACTTGCATATTATCCCCCATCTGCATCATTACTCATGATTTTTAGCAGCCTGGTGGCTCAATGGGTAGAACGTCAAGGTGGGATGTGGAAGTCTCCTGGCTCAAATCCCAGCATAGCCAGGTGTGTGCTTGAGCAAGACATTCAAACACTAGCTCCCCGGGCGCTGCATGTGGCTAGCAGCCCGCTGCTCTCCTCAGGGGATGGGTTAAATGCAGAGAAGCAATTTCCCTCTGGGATTACTAAAGTACAATAAATGTAAAAATCCATGAAGTGTATTTTGAGCATTACTAATCTAGTACATTTTAGTTCTATGTATTTATGTTTTTACAATGCACATAGATTTTTAAATGCTGTTTTAGTTGTTCAGGCAAATATCATTTTACTTGCTTATTATTCAAAGTGTATGAGACAAGGACTGGATGTGAGAAGGCTATGAAAAAGTACTGTGCTGACCAAAGTGTTTATGATTAGCCAGAAGGGGGCGTTTTTTCCTTTGCATCATTTAAAACACCTTTATCTCAGATCAACAGCTGAAACACAGTACTCACAGATGTGAAACTGAAGACATCAAAAACACTCCTTGCACAGGTGATAACCCTCTGCCATAGACAAACATTCAGTCAGGCCCTACAAAAAACAGAAGCTAATTAACCATTTTGTGGTATTTAGCCCAACGCCCCTTCTTCTTGTAGCCAAAACAGCTGACCTGAGGTGTAAAACTCTAATGCACAGTAGATGTTACACTGAAAACAGGCTTGTATCATACAATGATGATAAGGTAAATGGCCCCAATTATTTTAGATGTTGCCAGTGATTATTTATCAGTTTATTTTATGTGGTCAGCTACCAGGCAGTGGAGTCAAAGTTGTAGTTGTGTTCCATCCTAGTAGAAACAGTTAGTGGGTACTGGAGTCAGAGTCAGTAAAAATGTACCGACTCCAAGTCCAACTTAATATACAATATATACTGGCATGTAAGTAGATCTAGCATGTAAGCCAACTTTCAAAAATTAGAGGTGTAATACAGGTTTAGGAGCATAGTCACTGGATAAGTCAATCTCCAAAATAATGTTTTACTCTTTGTATTAGTCTAGACCTGTGGACTCTTGAGGTTTGGCCTAAGGTAGGCTTGCAGACTCATACGCTTGAGGTTTGGGCCTACGCTAGGCCTGCAGACTCGTACGCTTGAGGTCTGGGCCTACAGTAGGCAGCAGAATTCAACAAACATTCTCATTTCATATGTAATTATAAATGTTGTTTTACTTACTGTATTCTGTTATATGATTTTAAATTTTATTATGCAATTAATAAGATGGTCAGAGTTTAAACCAGTGCTGTGGAGTTGGAGTTGATGGTACCATAAATTGAAGAGTTGGAGTCAGAGTGAAAGGTTTTGTTTGCCAACTCCAAAGCCCTGGTCAGTTAACAGCCATATTCAAATGAATGTGGAGCGTTCATTCATGTGTTTAACAAGGAAATTGTAGTAGAGCAATTTACGTTCTCATGGAGAGAATAGGCCTCTTCTGGAGACTTCTTTATAAGACCATCTAATTAAGCAGTATTGTCTATGGACCTTTTCAATTTCATTGAGTCATGACTGTCTACACAGTACAGTCTTATGTAATCATTAATTAAAAGAGTAATTTAAATCCGTAAACCAGAAACATTGTGGATCCTTCAGATCAATTAATCCCAGACATGATTTACACATTGCTTTTAACAGTTTTTTGTATCCGGTTTGTATCAGTTCTGCATGACTGGAACAAATTAATTTTTGATTATATAAGGGTAAAATCATGACTTTAATAGATCTGACATGTTTGTAAATCACACTGCTGGCCAACAATAAGCATACCAAACAAATGAAAATCATATTTGAGAAAGTCACAGATGATCTGTCCTCACATCACCTGTCACTCTTAAATAAAATAGGATCAGAATCCTATATGGTGTCATGTTCCTAGTCTTACATTAAGGGTGTTTGAAGAACCCACCAGTGGGATGCCATTCTCTTACAGTTCACTGTCAAGACTGGTAAATGCAAGCCGACTGTAATGGGGTTTGTCTATATGTGAGGGAAACACCATGGATTTAGATCAGTAATTTTTACTAAGTTTCCCTCTCTGTTTTGCCTCATCTGTGAATATTGATCTTAAAGATACACGCAGAGAATGAGTTTCTGATTTGTATCACATCAGCTCTATAATAAATAATATACATAAAAAATTTCAAATGGCCATTTAATGACTTACAATCATGATGATCAGCTCAGTAAAGCTATTTCAATGATAGGACATAGTAATTACTACTGTTATATAAATGACATCTATTATTAGAATTGCTAAGAAATTTCTGTTTATTTATGTGAATAAAGCTTTCAGCTTGTTTTCCTCTATGATATGTATTTTTCACGGTTCTGTGGACAGAATGTAATATAGAACCGTGAGCACATACTAAACAGCTTGTGTTACACAACGTTGGCAGAACTCTATTGAAAATATGTTGTCTGGTGGTCTTGCTCTTGGCAATATGTTCCGTGCGGTGTGACCAGTAGATTTCAAGGGGTGAATTATTCTCACCCATAACCACAGTGCAGTATGCATCCAGAGTGCTGCATTTCTCTCTTTGTATGGTAATTGTTTTTACCCAGTCATAAACCTTGTCTGAAAGTTTCCTCTTGCATGACTTGTAGCTGTGCTCGCTCATGTCATGTGGGCAGCCGCCCTGCTGTTCACGAGGTCAGGCCTTCGGGGTTTTGTGGGAGCCTTTTCGATCCTCACTGTGCCTTCTCAGTTTCTGAGAGTACACCCTGCCCACCCACCCCACTTCTTCTCCACATTTCTGGTTTTCATCAGAGGAAAGGAAAAAAATAACAGAAAACATCTGCTATAGCTTTTCCTCCTATGCCGACCGATATATCTTTGCATCAAGCAGACTCCAATGTGTCGCTTTGGAATCCTTTACACAACCTTACAGCAGTAATTCGCTCTGGGAACATTGACAAACATGCCCATCAGCACCAATGACAGATATTAATAGCTGTTATATGGAGCTCCTGTTGCTTTTAGAAGAAGCCTCAGGAAAAAGCACACTTTTTATTACATAATAAATGAGTTTCAGCCATTTTAGTGGACTTTAATGTTCAGCAAAATTATACTGTTTATAATCAGCACATTTTGAAATATATGTTTTTGATTTCAATGAGCTGTATCAAAACCATTTCTTATTTTTGATTTGCCGTGAATTACACATTTTAGTATGGTTTGCCGTCGTATTATATTGTTGCAATCGTGCAATGTTTATTCAGTGATTGTTTAGATACCAATGCAGGTGAAGTGATGAAATGCAGTAATGATGCACCAAGTATTAAGTGTGTGTTCTGTGAAGACAAACTGTAATTTGGGATCAATTCCTTCAGCACCAACAATAAAACCCTGAATAAAAGCCTAAGAAAGTTCCATCATTTTCAAAAAACATAAATATGTTAAGGTAAGGAGTTAAATTCCAAAGTAATCAGTTTTATAAAGACAGGGTTGATGTTGGAGAGATGTTATTACATATGAGTTCGTACACTCAAGATAAAAGCAGATGAGACAAAGTTTGGAATAGCACAACTTGTCTATGTCGGAAAATGTATTAACGATTTCCAAATGTTTGCTCAGCATGTGGAAATGTGATTGTTTTCCTAAACTCAAACGTTCAAAACAGTGAGTTTTCTATCACTACCATTAGAGCAAATCATATATTTTGTGGTTCTACTTGTAAACATCACAATAATCATTAGTTTACAAGATATATAATTTTTAATTAATAATTCGCCTTTTAGTTTTCTTATCTGGCCAGTTTTCCATAACCACCTCTTGCCTACCTGAAACAGATGATAGTTGATGGATGTTTTGTTGTGACAGATTGTGTGACTTTGACTGGTAACTGAATCTCCCAAGACAGACTATGAACACCTCTCTGATGTCTGACAGGTCACAACTGGCACATACACAGGAACAGCTGAGATGTTCTTGTATATGCAAGATTATTTGAACACAAATGAACACAAACACAAATGAACACAAATTGCTTAGCACTAAATACAGATAAAACTGAAATCTTGTTAGTTGGAGGTAGCGATCTTGCCAGGAG
>JABJVR010000878.1:0-20236 GCA_025773905.1 Chitala chitala
CCCCCCCCCCCCCCCCCCCCCCCCCCCCCCCCCCCCCCCCCCCCCCCCCCCCCAAAAAAAAAAAAAAAAAAAAGAAATTACCTTGTTGAAATTATATAAGACAACTTTGCTCAAAATTATTACCCTCATTGATGTTACCCTGGAAATCCTAAAAGCCCAGTTGTAAATTCATGCGACATCTATGCTTTAATGTCATCCTGATTCTGCCTTGGCTCTTTGCTAGTTTGGATACAGTGCAAAGCTTTCAGATGTGATCAGGTGGAAAGACTTACTCACTCTCTAATTGCCTTGGTCCTGCTGAGGCGTGGTCCCATGTTGCTGGTTTGATGAGGGCTTGTAGCCTTCACAGGACTGCAGCGGGTCGAGTGGGAGCCACTGTGATCTCCCTGGTCATGGAGGAAATGTTCCGTAGTGTGAATGATTGGTGTGCGTTATATTATGATGATAGTAAGCCAGAGTGTTGATTGTTTTTTTCTTTTTTTTTTATCTCTTTCTGTTTAACGTAGCTGGTAGCCGGGTCAGTCGTGAGCTTCGCTATACCAAGGAGAAACAGGGAGAGGAGGCCGTCTTCACCTCGCAGATGCTGATCCAGACCTCCAAAGAAGAGGGTGCAAACATCCTTACCCAGGAGGCCCTGCTGCAGCACCTGGAGGCTGCTCTGGCTGCCAGCAAGGTCCAGGTGTCGCTCTATGGAAAGTGAGTTCACCCTTCATGTCCACATGTTACACCCCTGACACCCCTTTTGCTGCTTTGTGTAAGAAGGGTGTGCGGCTGAAAGAAACAAACGCACGTTCTCCCTTATATTTCAGGTCATGGGATCTCAATAAAATATGCTACAAATCAGGCATCCCCATCGTTGAGAATGTCATGATTGAGAGGGTGAGCAGAGCCGCGTTGCCATTCTGCTTCTTCTTGTGTCTTTCTCACTTTTTGAAAAGTGTTACAGTAATCTCAGGAGGCCTCTCTTGTAAAGATGTGCTTATGTCATCTACTCACTTTGACAAGGAATTCCCTCATGATGGAACATGTCTGGCCTTCTTCCACTGGAGAAGGCTTGGCTGCTGGTTATTGCATCAGTGCCCAGTAGGGACCTGATAAACTTTTACATGGTGCCAATTCCCAGTCTAGACAGATGTTTAGCTTTTCCATTTGTCACTAGCTTACAAAAGTTCTTTTAAACTTGCCTCTCATATGCCTTTGGTCATTTCAACCTGTCTGGATGTTGGATGGTTCAGGTTTTTTTGGAACCTTTTGGTGTCTTTGGATTCTGTGGCTTAAGACTGTTGCTGTTGTCTGCTTGCAGATGATCGACAAGCTGTTTCCATGCATGATTGTGACTCCCCTGGACTGCTTCTGGGAAGGAGCCAAACTCCAAGGGGGCTCCGCCTACTTACCGTAAGTTCTCCTTTGGCCTCATGTAGTATACCTCAGATTCAAGGAAGCCATTCTGAGGATCCGTGCTTCTTAAAATCTCTCATGTCACGAGGAGGGAATGCTTCACTCATTTTGCTGTTGCAGAGGTAATGTGCCAGCCTTAGGGTAAATACCAATGCTGGACTTGGTATGGCTGACCGCAGTATGTTCTCAATGGTACTTTCCAAATTTGTCTACAAAGGTTTTTATTTGCTTTGTCATATTATTCACCAAGCAAACCATTCTAGCTTATTGTTGACTTCCTCTCCATCATGCCAAAAGTGGCCATAATTCCACAGCCTTGCTTGAGCTCCTCATAGAAAGAGTCCGACCCATGTCCTAACAGGCTTAGTCCCATAACTACACAGGCCAGGGCCAACAACACAAAGTTATCCTTCTTAAGTGAAGGCGTTTACTGTAATAGCTCAGCATTTAACTGTGGGACTTTTTTGGCTGACAGATAGGATGAGGTCTGACCTTGGGCTTGTCATCAGTCCAGAAAGGGAGCTACCAGTAGAACGAGGCCTCTCGCCACTAAGCCTGACCCTGGACCTGCCAGCAATCTAGAAAGAGAACTTCGCAGGCTTAATACAGCCGTTCCCCCCACCCCCAACTCTGGACTCTCCCCAGTCAACCCACCCTACAGCCTCTAGCCTCAGTCAGAGAACAGCCCCAATGGCCTGAGAGTGAGGGTATAGCTACTGTGTGTGTGTGTGTGTGTGTGTGTGTGTGTATGTGTGTGTGGTGGGGAGGCAGTTTCATCCAGACAATAGCAAGCATTCTTTCAGTTTACGAGTGAGTGTCCATCAGTGCAGGGCCTGGGGGGAGGCAGCTTTGTCAGCAGTGGGGAACACCAGCTTATTGTCATGGTAATGACCACTGCTCTCGTCTTTAAGTTGCTCAACAAATAAAATGGCCATTATGCAGCCCTATAGAGACTGCAAGAAATTAGGAGCAGAGTTTGGTTATGTATTACCAAAAATCCCCACAGCTGAAGGTCCTGTTTATTTTTCTAATTCAAAATGTTGGCCAGCATAAATACCCTTACATAAATGTCCCTCTGTGTAGTTTTCACAGGCTTCCCACACGGACACAAGCTCGCCTTTGATGGAGAAACATCCTTGGCAAAATATTGGTGTAAATCACTTGAATGGTCTTTAGAAATGCTTGCATTTATTTGTGTTTATTCATTGTGGTCAAACTGGTTGAAGATTTAGAAAAAACTGGTAGGATTTTGTGTTTCTCCATCCAGTGCACATCTACCATTACGTGGTGTAAATGAAGGAGCGGGGGTGGCCTCTCTGTAATAGAGGATACCGCCAGCACCTAAATTTTAGAAAATTTCATGTATTAAAAGTTTGAGTGTTGTTTTCTGTTTACAGTTTCCCTTTTGTTGCCACAATTGGAATTAAAGGGTGGCTGGAAAAGCTAGCATCCCCTCTAACTTCCGCTTCAGTTCAGATGAGTTTTGTGTTTTTAAATGCAAAAAGTATGAGAGTGAGAGAGAAATAGAAAGTGTGAGAGAGAGAGAGAGAGAGAGAGAGAGAGAGAGAAAGAGAGAGGAAACTTCACAGAACAAAGAGCAGCAATCTATGGAAAAACAAAAGGGTCCAGGCCAGCTCACTCAAGCAAAAAATAGCAGATAAAGGAGCCTGTCTTTGCTGCAGGAGCAAAGGCGCTTGGTATGTGGGAACGGGAGAACAGCAGCTTCATTCAAGGCCGCTCTTCATGAATTATTAGGGTGAGATTCTGCCCAGAGTCGGCGTGCTTTCGCTCTGCGGCTTTGTCAGCTACCTCCTAGCGCCACACTGTTCTCTTCTCATTCACCTACGCGACGTGACTCGCTGCGGCACGTTAGCGCGTCACCGCCGTACTTTGGCGGAGGTGCTAAAGTGGCACAGAGCAATTTGCCATGACAGGAAACTATCTGGGCAGCGTGTGGGGCACTGGACTGGGTTAGGCCGAGCAGTGAGAAGCCTGGCTGCCTGTTTGGGTTTGGCCGGCTGACAGGGAGTGTTGGTGTAAGGATGTCTGGAGGTGTTGAGCTGGGATGTCGCCTCATCCCCGCTGTCACCTGCAGAGCCCTGCTCTGAGCCTGGGGAGCAACAAGAGGTAAACCTGTCAGCTAGGTCTGAGTCACTGATGTGCCCTGAGTCATGGTGACTGTGATGACTCCTCTACTGAAATTTGAGCTTTATACACACTCTGAACACAATGCCCTTAAACAGATATTAAAACGTGTATTTTGCCTGTACGCTGATTTACTGCATGTCGTCCCTGCGTTTCGGCGTTGTGCTTGAGTAGGTGGTGAGGAACGAGACTGTTAAATCACAAGCAGCAGCGTGGAAAACCGATTAGATGAACGTTTCGGAGCGTTTTTATTTATTGGACGAGATTACATCGTGTTATACCCTGAGTCCATATTTCACAGGTAAAATTTAGGGACCGTGTAGACTTGCCAGAGTTAAAACCGATTCAGGCCAGGAATTATGCAGCAGCAGAACGCTTGGAGGAAGCGTGCAGAGCTAAGCCCCCCCCACAAGCCACACGAGAGCGACGGACACACACTCTCCGCACACAGACGGCAGGGTCTGGTACACAACTGCACATGACAAATAGTTCTGAATGGCCGGATAAATGAGCATGAAGGACAGATGTGCAGTGACAGAGAGCGAGCCTCTACATGACTAATGTGAGTCTGTCAGCTCTGTGAGCAGGACAGCAGCGGGCGTTGGTAAGCCCATGCCCCCCAGCCCACTGGAGCCCTATCAAGATGTTTGAGAGGCAGAAGTAATTGTTATGACTGCATGCATGGAGTAAAAAAAAAATGGGAACGAGCGAAGTGGGCTGATGAGGCCGTCCCACATTGTAGCCCCGTGTAACAGGATAATAAACGCTACTTTACGTTGTATTTGCACTTTGTGGCCAGTGAGAGTGACTTAGCTCGGAGGCTAGGGCGAGATCGTGCTCTGGTGGGTGGGAGGGGGTTTACTTTTGAGGAAGAGCTTGCAAACTGTGAAAAGCGGTGGCTATGATCAGCAGCCTGTCCACCCAAAGGATCCCCTACTGGCATTCACCACTGAGCTGTGCCCTTCCTTCTGCCCGCATCCTCAGGGGTATGCCTGCCATCCAGTGGCTGAACCTGGACCCGCTGAAGCTGATGGAGGAGCTGAGCCAGTTTACCTCACTCGAGGGTTTCCGGGAGATGCTGGAGAAAGCCCAGGTGGGCCATGCTTACATGAACCGACCCTGTCTGGACCCAGACGACCCCGACTGCCCTGAGAGCGCCCCAAACAAGGAACTCCGTGAGGTGACCCAGAGTATTCCTAACCACCTTTTCTATTGCATCTTGTGAGACCTAGCGCTGAGCTTGCCATGTGTCATGTTTTGCAGAGTCCTGACATTGCCCGGGAACTGCAGGGTGGCTGCCATGGCTTCTCGAAGAAGTTCATGCACTGGCAGGAGGAACTAATCCTAGGCGGCAGGGCCAAGGGCTCCCACAATGCAATGCTGAGGTGAGAGAGAGCAGTGGTTTATGCAGTCCAGGGAAAAGCTAATTCAGACTTTTAATATTCCCACACATCCAGAGGGAGGATCAGTTTCCACCTTTGACCCCTTCATAGGACTCATTAAGCTGGAAGGGCATCTACAGAATGTACAGCTTTATTTTCTTGGGGGGGAGAATGGAAAAAGGTTCTGTTTTTCTGATAGGTTCAACGGTGGAGTAAGTTAGTTAAGTTAGTTAAGTGGTGTACATAAGAGTTAGGTGAAAAAGTAGAACTTGGATGGTCTAAATGACTGCTAGTAAACTTCTGTAGTGTAACCCAATCGCTGGATTTTCTTAAGTATTTTGAATTCTTGATTTAATTTAAACCACTGTGAAAAGGAATAGAGTGACAAAGTTGGGATTTTGCCCAGATGTTGACCCTGGCAAATCTCAGTGGAAGTGATACAATCCTTTACAACAGTCAATGAAAAGCCACAATCATTACTTTGATTTATTATAATCTCATTCAAGCCCCCCCCCCCGAAAGAACTGAAAACCACCCAGAATCAGCTCTAAGCTCTGAGTGAGCCATCTGTTTATATATACAGAAACAGAAACACCTGCTTCAAGCTGCAGACACACATGTATGTGCGTGTGCATGTGTGTGTGTGTGTGTGTGTGTGTGTGTGTGTGTGTGTGTGTGTGTGAGTGCATGCGTGCGTGCACAAACAATTTGGATGTTAGTGTGTCCGTAACATTTCATTTTATCTGTTGCTTAAAGCAGATAATCCCTTCAGCCTTTTTATTTCTACGCCTTTCCTGTATCACACTTGGCATACAGTACACGGCACTCTTAAATCTACAAAATGACCATGTATCTGTAAACCCTAATGCTGCTGTCCTCCTCCACACACAGTGGACAAGTTGCTTGTCCTGCTTCTCCTTTTCAAACGAAGGCTTGATTTTGTCTCCTCAGTAGTGCCGAAGCCCTTCAGACCATGTTCCTCCTCATGAGCCCCAAGCAACTCTATGAGCACTTTAAGGATGACTACGAAATCCACGACATCAACTGGAACGAGGAGAAGGCCACAGCGATCCTCGAATCCTGGCAGAGGAAGTTTGTGGAGGTAGTGACGTGCCGCGTGCCCTTGTCAGTTCTGCTTACTAGAGAGTTTGTCCAGGCAACATGGATAAAGGGGACGTTGGTTTGGCAAGCAGGACGGTGCGGGGCGGCCTGCAGACAGGGTTGAGCGTCTGCCTGAATTCCATCAGTCCTCAGCTGCCTTGTAAATGGAGTCTGCTGAAGAGAGCCACTGACAGACCCCCGGTTATAGGAACAAGCTGTTTTTGTGATAGCTGACACCCGGCTTACTTACTGCCTCCAGCAATGCCCCTCACCAAGGGTGTGTGGAGAGGTGGGGCAAGCTGGAATAACAGAGTGTAGGGTGTTTCATTCTCCTAAGGGTGTTGCCCATTCAGGGCGCTGATGGAGGAGCTCGAGAAACCATGTGATCTCATTTGATCCCCCTGCCCTTTGACCTTTACCATCTGTGCTCATTATTTTGCAGTTGTCAGGCTTCATGGGACCTAGTGGTACCATGTTTGAGTGTTTCATGCCAAAAATACATACACAAGTCACAATGTGCTCATGAGAATGTACCCACTTAAAATGAGTAGAAATAGTTTCAGGGATAAATAGAGTGATTTAATACTGTGAGATTTACACCTAGCCTTCAATGATGTGCAGCCACACAATTGACTGGACTGCTCCTGCAATAAAAATAGCTGTAGTTATTGAACAATTGTGCGCCTGTACATACGTGTACATAGTTGTAGCTTGGGAAGAGTGAAAGCCCATCTTATTTTGGTTGTTTTTTTTTTGTAACCCTCTCAGGTGGTCCACCAGAGCATTTCTCCAAATTCCTCCCAGAGCATCCACGCCTTCTCCACCACCACCCTCAACGACATCATGAAGTCCTTCTCGGACGTCAGTGTAATCAGAGTGGCTGGCGGTTACCTGCTGATGGTGAGGCCTGCAGCTGTACCATTTAAACGCTTTTCCATTGAAAGCAGAACACTCACAATCTTGTGTTATTCTGAATGATCTAATTCCGGGATTACACTAATTCCACATTTTTTTCCTGGCCTATGTGTGACTGCACAGCTAGCGTACGCCTGTGTGACCATGCTGCGCTGGGACTGCTCCAAGTCCCAGGGGGCCGTGGGGCTGGCAGGAGTCCTGTTGGTGGCACTGTCTGTGGCTGCTGGATTGGGGCTCTGCTCCCTGCTTGGGCTTTCCTTCAATGCGGCCACCACGCAGGTACAGTGGGGACACCTGATGGCGTGACACAATTCTCCATGCTGTGACACAATTCCCGGTGTCATTACATGATTTATAATGCTGTGATACCGTGATATGATTCCCAACATTGTGACACCATGGCATTATTTCCAACACTGTGATATAATTCCCAACACTGTGACACGATTCTCAACACTGACATGATTCCCAACATTGTGTCACAATTCCCACACCTTCCCGAGACACCTTCCTGAGACAACTTCCACCGACGTTCTGATTTGCGCTGTTCTTCTTCTAGGTTCTCCCATTCCTTGCCTTGGGAATTGGGGTGGATGATATGTTCCTCTTGGCTCACTCCTTTACGGAAACTGGCTCCAACATTCCTTTTAAGGCAAGTTACTATTAGCTACTGTTCTTCTTAGCTGCATATTGCTACACACAAACTGGCACAAATTCACTCAAAATCCATTTGGCTACATAAACATTACGCCCTATATATATTATGATGTTGTAGTTTATCACATTATTTTTCATCTTAATGGCCTGCATAACATAGAATTATTAGCCTCTATAGTTCATGTTTAACATTTGCACAGCTGGAAAACTGATGTGGAGTGGTTTTGTTCATGCGTATAACGGCAATTAGCTTCTTGGTCTCTTAATGACTGTGCCATCTGTGCCACACCCTTTGTGTCACGCTCCATGCCCTGTTCTGAATGTGGTTGCTTCTGCTTTTCTCTCAGGAAAGGACCGGTGACTGCCTGAGAAGAACAGGCACCAGTGTGGCACTCACCTCCATCAACAACATGATCGCCTTCTTCATGGCAGCCTTGGTCCCCATCCCAGCCCTGAGAGCCTTCTCCCTCCAGGTAGGGGAGCGTAACCACCTTGCCCACTCTGGGGGCACTGCATAGGCCACGCTGGAGGCCTCACGCCAGCAGCAGGCTTTACACAGGCTGTTAATTTAAGAGCACCATTGTTCCTCTTGTTTTCCTAATGGCTGCTAGTGCTGAGAAAGGCCCCCACAGCTGAGCACTCAGGTGGGAAGAGTCTCCAGTAATGATGCAATATATCAGCTGTCTGCTCTGTGATCTCCTCTTTTCTCCCTGGGTGGTCTGAGGTTTGCCTAGGGCGGGCTGTGTGCGAGGCGTCTCTGTGAGTCGTGCACAGACTCGCAGTGACCCCCAGGCCTCCCCTTTCCTCTGATTGTTGGTGTTGATTGTTTAGGGAGGGAAAAGGCACAGTGCTCATAACTCAGGGCCCTGTTTGCCTTCCCGGGATGTTATCCAAGGCACTAAAAGAGGGCTTTCAAGCTGAGGCTGTAGCTGTTGGGAGCGGCTGGTTCCATCCAGCCCTGGTGCTTAATCCTTCATCTCTCTCACCCTCCAAAGGCTGCCATTGTGGTGGTGTTCAACTTCGCTATGGTGCTGCTCATCTTCCCTGCCATCCTGAGCCTGGACCTTCACCGGAGGCAGGACAAAAGGCTAGACGTGCTCTTTTGCTTCTACAGGTACATGAATGCTTAGCGATAAACATGAATTCTGCTTGCGCATCTGTCATGTGTGATGTGAGATATGGAGCATGTTAGCGTCTCTCACATGTTCAGCCACGCGGTTCTGGAGCATTTCCTTACGCGTCCTTGTTCGGCAGCCCCTGCTCCTCGCGGGTGATTCGGATCCAGCCACAGGAGTTGTCCGACTCCGGGGACACCCAGCCACGCCTGCCGCCCTCGCCGTCATACAGTGGGCCCACCATCGCCACCAGTACCCAAATCACCACCACGGTGCAAGCCTTCACCCAGTGCGATGCGGCTGGTCAGCACATCGTCACTATCCTGCCCCCCACCTCGCAGATCTCCACAGGCCCCTCCTCGGTTGTGGTGCCCAGCACAGCCCCTGACGCCTACGACTCGCAGCTCTTCACGGCGTCCAGCTCCACGCGGGACCTCCTGGCTGGGGTGGAAGACCTCCGGGAAGGCCGCGACTGCGCACCCGTTCCCTTCTTTCGCTGGAACCTGTCAGACTTTGCCCGCGAGAAGTACGCTCCGCTGCTGCTCAAACCCGAAACCAAGGCCATGGTGGTGGTTCTGTTCGTGACACTCCTGGGCCTCAGCCTGTACGGCACCACCATGGTCCACGATGGCCTGTACCTGACCGACATCGTGCCCCGTGACACCAAGGAGTACGACTTCATTTCGGCTCAGTTCCAGTACTTTTCCTTTTACAACATGTACCTGGTCACCATGGGCGGCTTCGACTATGCCCGATCCCAGCGACAGCTGCTCCAGCTGCATAATGCGTTCAACTCCATCAAGTACGTCGTCCGCAACGGCGACCAGCAGCTGCCCCACATGTGGCTGCACTACTTCCAGGACTGGCTGAGAGGTGAGCCAGTTGTGGGACAAAAAGTCTCCTCTACAAGTCAGTGTTCAAGAACGAGTTACATGAAAGTTACGATTTCATGTATAAATAAACACCTGTTACATAATGCCATGTAAAGGTCAGTAATACTAATCTTTGCAGGCTGGCTGTTAATCCACAGCATTAGTGAGGCTGACAAAAGTTGAGTAGAGACTGCTGTAGTTACATTTAGGTATCTTCTCAGGTGCAGGACAAGTTCAGACTTTTCACCGGTAGATGAGGGAAAAAGTAAAACTGAAGCATGGAGAAAAAGATATGAGAAGTTTTCAAATCACAGTGCAACTGCCATGACTTAAAAGACCTATGTGCCCCTTACCCTGCTTAGTTTGATTTCATTTTGTCTTCTAAGGCATCCCTGTAATTAAGAAATGGTAGTATAACTTGTTCCTCATCTGCTGCGAGACTTTGTAATTTAGAACATGAAAGTGTTTCTGGTTTGTTTTCTCAGCCCACATGCATGTATTTTAGCAGACTCCAAGAAAACACACTTATGCATGCGCATCTGTGTGTGTGTGTGAGGGAGAGGTTCATACAGAGGTGAATGCACATCAAATGTTTGTACTTTGCAGCTTGTTGTGGAAAGCATCTTTTGAAGCTGGTCCATGTCATTTTCAATGAATAACCAAACAGGGTATAACCACCCTGTCCTCGAGGGTCACTAGAACACTTGGTTGCCAAACGACCTCACGGTCAGAGCTTTGCTCTTCCCTGCTCTCCATCCACTTTGGCCTGGAGGAGAGCTGTGTGAGGTCTGCACTGGGGGCAAGCTGACCAGAGCATTTTTATTTCCAAAGGGCTGCAAGCTGCGTTTGATGCAGACTGGGCGGCTGGCCGTATCATGAAGGACAACTACCGCAATGGCACCGAGGATGGGGTGCTGGCCTATAAACTCCTCATCCAAACTGGATCCAAGAAGGAGCCTTTCAACTACAGCCAGGTGAGTAACCCTGCCCCCCTCAGGCCCTGCAGTCAAGGAAACAAAGCCCCGCCCACCTGCCTCACATGCTCTTCCTTTTCACACAGCTAACCAGCCGGCGTCTCTTGGATGCAGAGGGTCTCATTGACCCAGATGTCTTCTACATCTACCTGACGGTGTGGGTCAGCAACGACCCCCTGGGCTATGCCGCCTCCCAGGCCAACTTCTACCCCCACCCCAGCGAGTGGATCCATGACAAATATGACACAACTGGAGAGAACCTTCGTAGTGAGTAACTACCAACCAGTCATGTGCTCCCAATGGCCAGTTGCCTGCAGAATCTCACTTCATTTATATTATAGTTAGCATCTTTTAGTTTTTCCTGTCTCTGGCTGTAGGTCTCCTATTTATTAACATGGCTAATGATAACTGTTCAGACTCACTGTTCACATGGCTCATGTATTTAGCATGCCGCTGTTCATCACCTTGCAGTCCCTGCTGCGGAGCCCCTGGAATTTGCCCAGTTCCCCTTCTACTTAAACGGCCTGCGCCAGACGTCCGACTTTATAGAAGCCATAGAGAGCGTGCGCTCCATCTGCGACGAGTTCACCCGGCAGGGTGTCCTCAGCTACCCAAGCGGTTACCCGTTCCTCTTCTGGGAGCAGTACATCGGCCTGAGACACTGGTTCCTGCTGGCTGTCAGTGTCCTACTTGCCTGCACCTTCCTGGTGTGTGCCCTCCTCCTGCTCAACCCCTGGACCGCTGGCATCATTGTGAGTACACATGCACACACGCACGTGTACTCCCACACTCAAATACTCGACCTTCAGCTTTGGTCGGCAATTTCCTTTGACTCTGCTACTAAAGCAGTGTTTCTATCTTAATGTCATTCCGTCAAGACTCAAGAGGAGAGTCAAGGCAGATCTGAAAACTCACACACACACACACACACACACACACACACACACACACACACACACACACACTCCTGCTCTCACAGACGCAGATGCACATTCGCACACTAATGATGACACAGGTGGAGTCTTTCATGAACATTTCACTGTTGCGTGTACCCTGTCGTTGACAGCCCAGCTCGCGCACACATGTACCTACTCCACTCCACTCAACACACAGCTCAATAACGTAGATGCGAAGGGGCTCTCTCTGGGGGGGCTGTGGCGGGTTGTCCAAAGGGCGTTCCCCCCCTCCCCCTTTGTCATTTTAATCTGAGCTGCTGGGGTTTAGAGAAAGGAAAGGCAGAGGAGCGGACTTGCCTAGCTAGAGCCGGCCTCTGCCTGCTTTTGTCAAACACCAGGGACAGGACGGATCTGCCCAGCTATGACCTTGGCCTGCCGAAGCCATCCATCAGGGTGGGGGGTGGTGGGGGGGTACCTTGTAAGGCCAGCGGCTGGGAAACATTTCATACAGATCGGTGGGGCCTGTGGTGCCAGGCATAGAGCAAAAAGTGCCTTGAAACTCCGGCCCCTGCGTAATGAGACAAAAACACCTTACTAACATAGACAGGTCTGTTCCCACCCAAACGCGGATTGTTACCTTTTTTTAATTTTAATTTTTTCACTTTTTTTGCTTGCTGTGTCCCGAACTGTTTCATAGCGTATATGTGGCAGTAATAAAATGGGTTTTAACATTTCCAATTTAAGTGTGACTGAAGCGGGACTCCTGCTGACATCAAAGGCCCGTGAAGCTTTCAAAGTGGCCGCGCTGCGTTTCACAGGACAGAACGGGACGTCTTTCCTTCGAGAGACGGCCGCGCATTACAGTGCACCAATGACGGTCCATAATATCTTTTGTCTGACGCTGTCAGTCATTTCCCCCGGGGCCCAGAAGTCACAGGGGAGGGGCACAGGATGTAACTTGATGCTGCACAGATGACAGTGGCATCCTGAGTGTTTGGCTATTTCCCCCCCTTGACACCATTTACTAGAACTGAGGGCATTTCCATGTTAATGGGCCTGGGGAGTCAGAAATAGGGAGTATGGTGTGGGCACTACAAAACACATTTTTGTAAGGCACTCTGTGGATATGAAGTCTCTATCCACACACAGGTTTATTTTAACAGCAAGTAGATGGTGGAGCAGTCAAATAATATAGTTAGGGTTCAGTTGAAAGAGCACAAAGTCTTTAACTTGAATTGACTCAATAAATAGTCTGATGACTTGACAAATTGTGAAAATGCAGGGCAGGTTGAAGTATTTGTGGAGAAAGCAGATGGAATTACTAGTAACGTGTGAATTCTGCACAGAAATCTTGAGCGATGAACAGGGGCGGAAATTTCATTTCACTCTTGGGGGGACAATAAATAGAAACATTTCCCAAGAGTAATTTCTGAGGGGGACACAAATGACATAGCTTGGTTTATAGTGACATACTTGGGGGGACAACCCTTCTGAAGGGGGGGGCATGTACCCCTGTCCCCCTGGGATTTCCACCTATGGTGATGGAAGAGATTTCACTGTATTGTCTTTGCCAGGCATAGCCAGGCAGGGGTTCGTCAGCTAAATTGTTGTGTGTCCTTCAGGTCTTCATCCTTGCCATGATGACGGTCGAATTGTTTGGCATCATGGGTCTGATTGGCATCAAGCTGAGCGCCATCCCCGTGGTCATCCTCATCGCCTCCGTGGGCATCGGCGTGGAGTTCACCGTCCATGTGGCACTGGTGAGAGACGGGCTGTGTCCGCTTGATTGCATGTCACTGTTAGCTGTTCTACATTTGAAGGGTGACGGTAGGAGGTCTTTGCTGACCCATGCCTCCCTTCTGCAGGGCTTTCTTACAGCTGTGGGGAGCCGTAAACTCCGTTCTGCTGTGGCCCTGGAGCACATGTTCGCCCCAGTCATGGACGGTGCCATCTCCACCCTGTTGGGAGTTCTTATGCTGGCTGGCTCAGAGTTTGACTTTATCATGAGGTAAGGCCTGCCGCTCCAGTCCCCTAATCAAACATTTTTGTGTAGCTGTGTGTGTTTTGTTTGCACTTGTGATCTGCTCCTCTCTCTGGGCATTGGTGGGGAGGGGGATGTACAGGTGGGAATGTCTACCCCCCCCTCCCAACCCCACCTTCTATCTCCATCTCCACACCTGTGCCTGTCAGTCCTTCTCAACACACTGTAAAACAAATGGTTAAGGGTTTGGAACAGCTGCTTGTAAGTACACAAATGCACCACTAACTGGGTGGCTGGGTGGTCTCTTTCCCCTCCCTCCCACACACACACACACACACACACACACACACACACACAAATGCACGTATGCATGGGGTCCATCTTATAAAATGGACCCGTCTCACTCTGAAGCCCAGAGCCTGTGACTGAGCTCCCACAGTGGGTCAGTTGGACTCACAGTACCAGTACCTCAGCCCAGCACCACGCTTCAACCCTCACTTACTTTTAAAGAACAAAAAAACATAACAGAGCTAAGCCGAGCCTGAACCCAACTAACACGTTGAGCACGGCCCAAACTGGCTTTGTAGCACACATTCGTTCCATAAAACGGCTCTGAAACACGCACTCTCGCCTCGAAAGAAACAAATACAGGCAGGGTGGCTTCTTGGCAGATCCGTCAAGCCTTTTCTCAATGAATGACTCAAGTTAGATGGTGAAATGATAAGTTCATTTTTACTGCCAAAGAGGAAGGGACAAAGAATGAGGGGTAGAATGGAGTTTTTTTTTAAAGGAAAGGGCATTTAGAGAGGCTGGAGAGGAGTGCTGGGGGTAGGGGTGGTGAATAAGAACCCAGCATTGAGCAGGGCCTTCATGCTGGGAGGTCCTGTTTAGATGGAGAGAAGCGGTCCCTCTGGCAGGAGGAGAAACATAAATACATTGCTGTAAACATCTCCTCGCTGTGGCACATCGGATAAACAGCTGAACATGCTCAGTGGCCCATCTCAGAAACGAGACCACCATCACCCCCCCAACCTAACCCTGATTCCAAATGGAAAAGATTACAGTTTATATAAACAACAGAATTCCTAACACTCTGTCTCCTTTGGAGGTCTTATCCAGCCGGGCTAACGGACAGTTTGGATTTTTTTTCTCTCTCTCTAAATAAATCACTCTCCACTTTTGGAATGTTGACTTAGTAAAATAAACAAGTGACTTTCTTCCTTTTTCACATACACTGAATAGACAAAAAATAAGGGCCCCTCTATCTATATGAAAGTAGACATGAGAAAATAAGGAGTGATTATTTTACCTTTTTTTACAAACTTTCTTAGCTTCAATTTCACAGACATTCAGCACAAAAGAACTCTATATGAAGTCACAAATCCAGAGATATAATTATCATGGTGTGCCGTGCAGATTATACCGTATTTTACACACGTATGTGCTGTTACAGATTGTCAGAGTTTGTAGGCAGCGAATTTTGTGAACAGGCTGGGTGCATCTGTGTCTTTGCAGCCTTGTATATGAGGCATGCGTAGAGAGGAACTGGAGAGCGAAGGGGATTGAGGACCAGGACCGGGGGCTCGGCTGTGGAGAACCCGGGGCAGAGGGGCCCTTCCAGTCCTGCTAGTTCATTTGCGTGACTTCAGACCTCTCCGCCTATGCATGGAAATCCAGGCTCTGCCTGTGTTGCTTATGTTGGCTCTTAGCTTGAATTTATACCCTGAACTGATATGGTACAATGAAGTGGGTTGATGGATGTGTTCACAAAAAAAATGGTGATTTATAGTGGAAGAAAAAACATTTTAATATAGAAAGAGTAAACATGGTAATAGTTTCTTGTGGTGCCACAGGAGTGCATTAACTGAGTAGGAAAAGGGTTGGAGATAGACATAAACCAACTGAGAGGAACTGTGCATGTAAATATTATTTGTATAATGTGTCTGCATATTTTTACATAACCGATTCACTTCCTCATTACTGTTCGTTTGTTAGCTTTGATGGGTAAATACCAGGTTTTGTTTGAGTAAACATGCTGCCTTATTGTCAGAGGAGTTGAAGTCAAACAGACAGCAGTTTCCAGTTTCCATTACGTTGGCAGAGAAAAGTTACAACCAGATGTGCTCAACGTGTAGGCCTCAGCATCTTGAATAATGCTGGTATGACCTTCTGGAGTGTGACACAAAAAACAGCACTTTCTCTCAGAAGAGCCAAGATCTCGCGCCATTCTTTTTTTCACCGCATTGTCTTTTTTTCTAACCTCATTGCCATTTGAGGTGCTGGTGGATGGTTTTCATCTTCCTCAATATGAGCTCTGTCGGATATTCGCACGTAGGCAAAGAGCGCGAAGTACATCTTCAGCCCGTTTCAGAGAGAGCCATTCTGTCCAGTTACTCAAAAGATGGTGACAGAGAGAACTGTTGCAGCTGTCACCCGCCTCTGAGCCGTGAAGAAAGTCCGGAAAGACGTATTAAGACGTCACGGCCAGAATCCATGCACCTCTCATTTCAAACGCAATGCAGAAGAAGTTTATGTTTGCTTTCAAAAGCCGTTCGTCTGTACCGGACGTAGTACGTACGCTTCCCAGTGACCTTCAGCCCTCGTTTCCCCACTGGGACTCATGTGCCTGGCAGCGTCCATCACCTGACCGGGCCAGCTAAGAGGCTGGGGGTGAGGCAGAGGGCGCTGGGACGTAAATGAGTAATGATGAGGTGGATTACTGTGCGCACCTCCAGACTGCCTGCTGGCTTACAACATGGTCCAGAGTCTCAGCTCTGCTGCTAGTGAGATGTAAACACGGGACAAATCGTCACCCGGTTACTAAGAGATTATTAGCCTGGGAAATCTGTCACACTTGATAAAAGCAAGAGGCATGCAAACAAAGGGGCTCAAAATCTTAGCTAGAAATCCTGCATTACTTTTCACACTTGTGAGCACTCAAAACTTAAAAAAGGAAAGTGAGGCTGTTTCAAGCACTTAGTTTCTGACGGGCATCTCACCATAACAGTGGCTTGGCTGTGACTTTGACCAATCAGCTCCGTGCTTTTGGCTCCGCATGGGCTGTTGTGGCGGGAGGGCTGGTCCGAGCGGTGGGCGGGGTCAGAGCTAGAGAGGGAGATGGTTTCCACACTTGGCGGGATCAGAGCAAAACCAAAGAGGGTGTTAAGCTTTTCTCCTCCAGAACGTAGGCAGAATGAGAGCCTGGCTTGCCCAGCGTAAACAAAAAAGGGCCTCGCCCTGACGCCGGCTGAAACGGGATCTGCTTGAGTTGGGATATTAAGCTGTTGAGGGGAACATTACATTAACCAGGAGACGGAAGGTGGACCCCCCCCCCTCCCCATTAGACAGGGGAGGAGCTGAGTGTTTCTGGAGTGTAGGGTCTGCTCTCTAATGTAAACACATATTTTCAGGAAGTGGCAGCCCCGTGGTGATAGATGAGGGCTCCCTGAAGAGCACTGAGGAGCAGGGTCTGAGGAAGTTCTCCTGCTTGTCAGGCTGCCAGTGGAGAGGACACAGAGAGAGAGAGCAAGAGAGAGTGAGACAGGCAGAGGGAGACATGGGGCAACTATACAAAGCACAGAGTGTGTACTGTTGACCTCCATGGACTGCACACACAACAAGGCCCGGTGTGTGTCTGTGGTTATACCTAAAGGGCTGAGGAATGCTGATTAACACCTCTGGTAAACGCATCACCTTTGCTGTTTTCACAGGTATTTCTTTGCTGTACTTGTCATCCTGACGGTGCTGGGCGTCCTCAATGGCCTGGTTCTGCTGCCTGTCCTTCTCTCCCTCATGGGACCGCCTGCTGAGGTCACCCCCTCACCGGAGGCCTTGGCTCCCACGACCGCCAATGGCTATTACACCAGCCAGTCCCCCCCGGGCCCACCCCAGAGCACCTTCTCTGAGTCGTCAGATTCAGAGTACTTCACCGAAACCAGCATCACGAGAGACGAAGAGCACAAGCACTGCGGTCATGGTGTCTACATCTCCCACCCAGCCCAGGGCCCTGCCTCCCACATTCTGCTGGAAGCCAGCAAGAACCCCAACTTCCCTAAGCTGACGGTAAACAGCCACCCGTTAAACACAGACCTCATAGTGTCTTCAGTAACCATCTGCCCGTTGTTGAATTTGTACATTCCACTTCTAGTTTTCTGAAGGTAGCAAACTAAAAGAAAAAGGGGGGGAGGGACATGACAAGCTGACTACCCATAATGCAACTATCTTCATTTCTTCTTTTTAGGTTGTAAAACCATACAGTGAGAGTGTGGATGCTACCAGCCAGAAAGATTACCTAAATGGACTGGCTCAGTCCAGCGTCACCTCAGTCAGCTCTCAGATCGCCCGACAGGATAATAAGCAGGATTTCATACAGGACCAGGGAGGCCGGAGGCAACATCTGCCCAGTGACAAGCCCCAGGGCCTGGGCAGGACTAAGCGCTGTGGGCACAGGCCCGAGCAGAGCGCCAGGCAACATCCAAACAGGACTACAATGCCTGTTGGCCATGCAGGGAGCGTTCAAGGACCCAGGAATGCTGTGACTATGGTTACGGCCACTGCCTCTGTAACCGTGGCTGTTCACCCCAATGTGCCGGGGTCCTACGGAGGGTACATGCACGAGGACTTCGAAGACAGTGAGTCTGACTTTTTCGAGGCAGAACAGGGAACATCACAGACTTATGGGAATTCGGCCAGGTTCTCCAAAGGCGACACATTGCAGCTCTAGGACTTGGAATACAAGGCTAAGCAGTGGCACTAAGGCTATAAACAAGCACTAGGTGAGCTGGACTGTTTCAATCTCAGCCATGCCTCGAACACCTCCAAGCTCCTGTTACACGAACAGGGACACAGTGCGAGCCTGTGAACGCATTAGGAATGTTCAGTGCTTAACGAGATAAATGTCACAGCACTTTGCAACAACCACGTCAACGTCGGGGGGTGGCTGGGCGACTGTTTTTGGAAAGGGTGCTATATAAAAATTGAACTGAATCTATCAGTGGGCTGTCACATAACATAAATTCCTAACACCAGCCACTGTTACACACTCAGTTCAGACAAAAACCAGCGCACAGTGACTGGCATTGGACGTGCTGGTGTGAATACATTACAGACGCTGATAATATCTTCACAGCTCCATGCCAGTTCGTCCTGTCAGGTTGACTAGACAGGATAAACTGTGCTCTGCAGGGTCTCCCTGCTTTCCCCTTTCCCACCTCAGGTGGCCCATGGAAACGGGGGGGTAGAGTGCCTGCCCCCCCCCCACCCCACCCTTGACGGCTCTCTGTGGCCTATTCACAGACACTTCCTGCACCCCGACCGTTTCATTAGGAACTGTAAATAGACATCGCACAGATGAGAGGATTTATTTTAAAGAAAGTATTAAGAAGTTCTTGTTCTAAGAATATATAAATGTATAAAAATATATATTTTAATACTAATGAAGAGGGAAGAGCTATTTAAAAGTGTACTGTATAACTTGTGTATTCTGTTATGTAAAAGTCAAATAATGAGTAAGGTAATGGAAATGTTTGCCATTTTTTAGGTTAAAAGATGTGCTATATGTAAAAAAGGAACGTGTAAGAAAAACAAATCAGTATGAGTATAATGATAATAGTTTATTGAAAAAGGTCAGTGTTTCTGTTTTCGCTGCTACTGTTTTTTTTTTTTAACTGAAATTATTTGCCTTGAAAATATGCAGTTAAACCCCTCCCCCACCCAAGCAGGTGTGAATCTGGGACTAAAGTGTTACTCTAATGTTATAGCTGGTAGGTATATCTCTGTGGGTTGAAGGATATCAACTGTAACAGTTTCTGTAATTTATAGATGCTAGATCCCTTGGCATACGGGGGGAAGGGGGGAGGTGGGTCTGTCCTTTTTGGGTACCTATCACCTTCCCTGCTCTTCACCTGTTGCTATGGCGTTACGGAGCTAAGCCATCTCGCAAAGAGTCGCCCCATCTGGGCGATGCCACAAAGCTTTCCCAGAATCCCCACCAGCTCTGTACTGTCGACTCCATTTTGTTACATTCCTTC
Source organism: Chitala chitala (assembly GCA_025773905.1). Classification (NCBI taxonomy): domain Eukaryota; kingdom Metazoa; phylum Chordata; class Actinopteri; order Osteoglossiformes; family Notopteridae; genus Chitala; species Chitala chitala. The sequence goes on from JABJVR010000878.1 coordinate 19,466, forward strand.
CCGCTCACCCTCAGCCCTCGTCTCGCGTTGAGCTGCCAGTTGGAGCGTGTTTGTTAGTTTCTGTACGTTGTACGCTGGGCGACGTTGCAGTCGACCAGTTACGACTCGTGCAGTGTCCACTCTGTTTTGTGTTTAAAGGGAATTCAAATGTAAAAGGGACATGCTAAATTTGACAGGCTGCTCCTGGGTTTCAGAAATCACATCTGAAGCCTTCTGTAACTGTGGACAAGCCAGTACATTTTCAATGAGGCCAGCCCATACACAGATAATGATGTCAATACAGCATTATGGCTTGCCCTCTGTCCAGTCAGTGTACACCTTCTGCAAGCCAGTATTTATGTTTTAATGTTTTGCTTCTGTTGTATTTATTTCTTGAGCTAAAAAAAGAAACTAAATTGTTCAGTATTGGTCACATCACTGCCAGTATAAATGCAGGGAGTCTTATTTCATGTAAATGGCAGCTTCTGTTCTTTTAGTAAATGCTGGACACACAAGAGACAATGTAGCTACTGTAAACTAGAAGAAAACAAAAACACAACCCAAGTGTACTGTGGCAGCAATGTGTGTGTGACAGGGACAAGCAGAAGGTGGTGGAGGGGGGCATCTGCAGTGGGTTGTAGTTTTGTTTCAAATGTTTGTCTTGCCATATAAATTATTTATATAAAATTTTTATTTTTGTAGATTGTACAGATGTAGCCATCAGACCGAAGGTTTATTTTTAAAGAGTAAATATATATTATATCTAATTATATCTATTTGTTGTTAATTTTT